>JAOVYX010017600.1:0-21871 GCA_035668315.1 Drosera spatulata | reverse complement strand
TCATGCTTTTCTACTGGAAACGCAACTGTATTATTAACCCAATTCTTGTCCCTTCACTCACTACAAAGTCTCAGCCATGAGATGGCGGATCTGACCTTAACCCGGATCACTAACACAAGTTGTGAAGAACTAGCCACGGATGCAGCTGTACACAGAGTAGATAAGCTGCGATTTCACAACCAGAACATCATTCGTAAGACACTGATGTCATATCCATTCAGGCGAGATAATCATATAACATCAACACATGATACATAGAACATGGTATTTGGGATATGATATTGCCAATATCCAATAAGCTTCCCCATTTTGAGGAGTCCGTATTTGTCTAGTCTACCAACTGAGAAGCGAAAGAATAAATAAGATGATTATGCAAGAAGCATTGCTCAAAGTCCTGCAAAAGAGATACTCCTATGAGCTAATTTCGGAACAATTCCAAACATAACTACGGCATGGTTTCGATTGGGAATGCAAGTACATAATCAGACCTTATTTGCAATCGGACTCCTCGAGTCGACGGAGAATCTCGTTATACGCCTCAACTTTCTTGTGCTGCTGTTGAGGATTCCAGTGGTGAGTTTGCAGTGAAATGGGGGGTGAGTGAAAAGAGAGGGCTGTCGGAGGATTCCAGCGGTGTTGGGACAGAGAAATGAGAAGAGACAGGCGATTTGTGGTGTCGGACTGGGAAGGAAGATGAGCAATTTGTAACCTAATTTTGCGACTAACATAACAATAGTCGCTAATTTGGCGACTAAACATAACAATAGTCGCTAAATTGGCGACTAAACATAACAATAGTCGTCGATTAGGTTACAAATTGCTGAAGGAACACAATCTCTATTGTTTGCAGAGTCACAGAATTTGGGCGACTAACCAAAAGTTTAGTCGCCATTTTTCACCAGTTTTTTTTTAAAATGGGATAATTTATATTAGCGACTAAAATGTAAATTTTAATCGCAAAAAGGGCGATTAAAATTTTTCTTTAGTCGTCTGTGTCCCTAATTTTTTGTAGTGTGTGCCGAATGCTTTAGATAACCATATAGGTGTTTACAATTTGAATTATTTGGATTTTGGATGTGTGCGTGGATTCAATCTTAATTGGTTCGACAGGGGTCCGAAACCAAATATTGGATATGCTTATATCTTTCACTATTTCACTAATTTATATGCATTAGGCTCATTGTATGTTGCGGCCATAGGCTCATTAATGTTCTTTCCATGGACTACATATGGAGATATATTTCTTTGTGATGCTTAATTGACCTTTTAGATTGATTACTATTGTGTTTCATTCATCATTCATGTTCGGATTTGAGCTTCATATGTTTCATAGTGCAATTGGGTATGAAGGACTTATAGCTGGTGCATTGATATAGGCAAGGAAAACCTGGAGGAGAAAATACAGAAAGCCAAACAAGGACGACAAGAAAACTATCATTCAGGCAACTGACATTGCAAATTCACTTGACACACCAGAAAAAGACGTATGATTCTGTTCCAAAAGAAATGATTTGGAAAACTTTAAAAAAAGAAGGAAGTGACGAGTAGGTATATTGAGATTGTGTAAAACATATATGAAGAAGCTGCTACATGTGTGGGAACCTATATTGATGAAACGACTGTTTTTCCTATTAAAGTGGGTTTACACCAAGGATCAGCTTTGAGCCCATACATTTTCGCCTTAGTAATGGATGATCTCATTAGGCATATACAAGATGAAGTACCATGATGTTTATTTTTCGCTGATGATATTGCTCTGATAAACGATACGAAAGAAGGGGTGAATGAAAAACTTGAGATTTGGAGAGAGACGTTGGAAAGTAAGGGGTTAAGGATCAGTAGAACCAAGACAGAATATATGGAATATGTCTTTAATGAGAATAGTCAAACAAATGGTAAGAATGTATTGTTGAGAATAGAGTCTCTCCCTAAAACAGATTCTTTCAAATATTTAGGTTCAATGCTACATAAGAATTGAGGAATTGATGCAGATATTGATCATAGGATTAAAACAGATTGGTTGAAATGGAAGGGCACTTCAGGGGTGCTATGTGATCCTAAAATACCTATCAAGTTAAAAGGAAAGTTTTACAAGACAGCTATTCGACCAGTGATGCTGTATGGGTCAGAACATTGGACAATTAAGTGGCAGCATATACAGAAGATGAGTGTAAACGAGATGAAAATGTTAAGATGGATGTGTGGATATATAAGAATAGATAGGATACGAAATAAAGTTATCAGACAGAAAGTGGGTGTGGTTCCAGTAGAAGATGAGAGAGTCACGACTAAGATGGTATGGTCATGTGAAACGCAGACCAGTCACTGCTTTTGTTAGGAGATGTGAAGCTTAGCACATGTCAAGAGAAGACGAGAAAGACCTAAAAAGATCATGAGAGAAACCTTGAAATATGATATGGCCTATCATAATCTTACAGAAGATGATGTACATGACAGATTGGAATGACGCCGTCGTATTCATGTAGCCAATCTCACTTGATGGGATAAAGACTTGATTTATTGTTGTTGTTGTACAACGTGTGATGAAAGCAGTCCAAGAGCCAATTCACACATTTCTTCTTTGTTATTCGGCAATTCATCTACAACCATGTCAACAATATCATTATCTTTCAGATCACTGGATGCAAGCTCGGTAATGTCCAAGCGCTCCAGCTCGAGGATTTGTTTAGAAAATAACACCTTCATCGTTCAAAAGGAGGCACTAGATCCCAAAAATCATAACTATGAGCTAGAGGAAACGAATTTCAGCATGAGTGATCATATCGGGCTAAGGTTATTGCTCCTTAGCCTTGTTTTCCTGGTGTTATGGGGAAAGGCTTGTGCGATTTTGTGCACTTTGGCGTGGCTCCTTTTTGGTCCGGGTCGGTACAGCAAAATTATGGTTAAAAAGACGATGTAGAGATAGAAATGCATATCAATACAAGTACATATGATTTGTTTCATCAAAACGAAAAAGGTGGTATAATTATCACAACTTGATTTTGTAATGTAAATATTATAGACCGATATATTAATTTTTTGTGTTTCAAATATTATAATTAATATTGTGGTATATATATATTTGTAGTTATGATATTGAAAATGTTGAAATTATGGGTTACAAAACATTACCGATTTAAAGAAACAATTTTACCAAGAACACTATCATATCACAGTGCACACTCCCTTCAACTTTATTTTCTTATGTAATAACTATAAATAACCATAAAGACTCATGTAATGTCAATAGATTGTTTTGTCTCACGATAGTAGGTTTTAATTGGTGTCCTTTACTTCCACTTTTATAGTACACTTTCACGCACACAGCTCCAGAACTTACAAACATATGATGCCTTGACAGGGACGATCTCATTACACATCCAATGGTCCCAAAAAATTGTACCAAATCCAAATAAATTTATTTTTTACCCAAGAAAATAAGTTTCTGTACAGAGACAGTGAGCCATGGATCCATATGAGCAACCGAATATTTAGCATACAGATTTGTCCTGGGTCAGTGGATGGTTCAGATTGGTCCAAACAGGTTGTGTACTTGTGATCAAAGCCATCCATATTTTTCCTTCTTCGAGGGACATATATGAACGAGATGCTGAGTAAAGGGTACAGCTTGTGGGTTGAGGGGCATGATGGTCATTTCGGGAGTTGTATATCTCAGTTCAGATCCTGAGAGGAAGAAGTTGCATAAAAGGCAGAGGGGACAGTTACCCTTTCTCCTCATGTTGTACTATGTGGCAACTCACACAGGAATCAACTTTCCTCACCTACCTTGTCCCTCTCCCTTCACTGACTTTAAGCATGGATTAAAAGATACAGATTAATTAGTGCTTCGACGATGCGATTAGAGATAACGGATTTGAACTAATGGTTTAATGTTAAAAAAATGTATAGATATAATGTGATTCAGTTTGTTCATGACGTTAATGAGTTTTTTGTTTATGTATTGTTACAAATGCATGATTTTAAAGGTTATATGGTGGACCGATATGATAGTACTACTTAAGCACCTATGGTATTCATTTAGTTGATGTAAAACTGGCATATTGATCATTGATATTTTAGAAAAGAAGTTGATGACATAAACAAAACGCTGACCCATTCAAGCCAATATCAATCCTTCTTGAGTATCAAATCTTAGTAGAGATCGTTGCTTCGTCATCGTTATAGTCACCCTTGAAGGAAAGCTTGTCGTTACCTCGCAATCTATGAAACCACATAATCCAATTATTCCAAGTGCAAGTATGACTCTTTAACATGTAACATCAAATTTTCGATCATGAAAAATTTTAGCATTGCTTCTTTAAGTTTTTGTGAGTAATGAATCTAACAAACATGATGTTATATTAAGGATTATATAAGTTGCCTTAACCAACAAGAATGTGATTGATTCACTTGACTCTTGATACATAAAACGATAACATCAATCGATTTATACCTCATATGATCCGTTCACGCTTAACCTAAACAAACTTACCTAAACAAACTTACAACCCGGTATATAATCTCCGTTCAAATCTGCCAATGTTCTCAATCTCTCATGATAGCAACCGATCATGACACAAAAATTGATATGATTGAAGAACACATCAAACAAAATCATGGAGCCAAAAGCAAGTCAAACAACTTTGTTTTACCCTTTTCCTCCATTGTTTGATTCATCATACTTGCTAAAGCCTAAGGGACAGATCAATGGAACCCTCGCCATCGCCCCTAAACAACAAAAAACCGGCACCTCCACCACCAACGCCACCGCCACCACCAATGTTCGTAGCTGGATACGAGGGATAACAATGAGCCGACGAAGATGAAGATGAGGACGACGAAGAGATCACATTTTCCGAGTTGCCCTTGCTGCTTGGAAAGAACCCATATTCCACCAACAACCCAACTCTCCCTGCTGCATTGCTCTTCCTATGCACTGCCACCACTTCCACTTTCTTACAAAATCAAACAAAAAATCACAGAAAATAATCAAAACTCACAAAATATAACCCCAAATCTGCTTCAGAAAACAATGGAAACAGTGAAAACAAACATCAAGAATATGAGTTCGAATCCCACTAGTTTCAAAATTCAGGTTGGTCACGTCCGTTGATTTCGGTCAAAGGTTTAATCGATGCTGATATGAGAGGCGCCTTATCAGTGTCCGAAAAATTAGTCAAGATATACGTGAGTTGATCCGGATATCCTCGTCATAAAAAAAAATCAAGAACAGATTGTTAGTAACAGTACCTCAGGGCAGTTTTCCGTGCAGATCTCTTCATGCCCATTGAGTACCCTTTTCTTCTGTTACATAAAATTCATCAAAACAAAATGTCAAATCAGTCCATCAAATCATACACAACACTCAAATCATTTACCAAAAAGGCCCACAAAAAAATAAAAAAATTGAAGACACAAAAACAGAAAAATCAATGGAACAGTGAACAAAAAATGTAATGTTTCTCACCTTAGAAGCCAGGCTAGCACAAATCTCATGATTATGATCAAAACCCTGCCGAGAAATCTCCATTTTTGGGATTGAAGGAAGCTCTGATGATCTCAACCCTCCGTCAACCCTCCCCGCCGTCCCGGTCGCCACCACCACCCCGGGCCAAACCCTACCCACACCCGCTCCGTCAATGAGCCCGGGCCTGAAGACTGGCCTGAATCCGCCAAACTTTGGCAGGTGGACCGGGACACCGAACCCTACCGTGGCCTCCGGATCATACAACTGATATGGTTCTATCTGGTGGCTGTTATGGTAAACCGGAACTGAGGGGGCCGCGGTCACTGGAGGAGTAGCTGGATTGTTGTTGTTGTTGTTTTCGGTCTGAACCCTAATCCTCTCAAGCTGAGCAACTCCCATTCCTCTTTGAGGCAGCTTGTTGGCTTGCTTGCTGGAACCACTTTTCCTTCCTCTTGGCTTCGGGGCGGTGTCGGGCCTCGGGTCAGGCTTAGTGGACCGAGTTGACACCGGAGTGTCGGTGGGAGATGAGAATAGCACGTGAGATGATCCGGCCATTGGTGTGTGTTGAAGAGAAGAAGCGAGGGGGAAGTGAAGATGAGAGCTGAAAAGGGTAAAGGAATGTGATGAGAGTGTGTTGTGTTTATATAGCACTGTTTGAGGGGTGCTAGAGAGTGGATAGATATAAGACAATCGTTGTTGTATGGTCGTGGAAATCGTTGTTGTATATAGCACTATTATGTTTCTCTCGATTGTTGATATTAGGCACCTATCAGTAAATCACGTGAGATTCATGGAGATCTTGATAAATAATGAAAATGTTTCAGTTATGACAAATTAAAAACGAATGTGTATACTCGATATTGTCTGAAGCATTAGTGATGGATAATGTTGTGGAGTCGTATGGAAACTATGTCTATTGTCAGTTGATATTAGGCACAAACCAGTGAATTGGGTGAGATATAAGATAACTGGTTGGACACGATAAGAAATGTATTAAAGCGACGGTAAGAAAGTGATTGTAACAGATAAAGTCGTTGTTATGTGGAGGGAAAGTAGGGTTCAATGGGGTGCTGAAAGTAGGAGGTGGGCCGAGGAGAAGGTAGGTTCCTTGGTGGCTAACCATGTTTGGAAAATATCATCATAAGCTTTTTAATCTGTCAAAGTCTTGCTTTTACACTGCTTAATGTAACACCAGCAATTAAAGATATAATGCATAGTAGTATCATATACTATATCAGCATATGTTGCCTAGATTAAGGAGAATTTTGGGGTATGTGCACTTCGATTAATGAAAAAGCAGATATGAAGTTAGGGTTGATCTGTGAGTTCAGTGGGGTTAATTAATTGAGTGTATGATCAGTCTAGTGTAAGTGTACAAAATGGATGGATATGTAGCTTTTGTTCTAGATATATAGCTAGACAGGTTAGGTTATTGGGCAGTGTTTGCTAGCTAGAAATCTGATTTTGTTCTTGGTTTTGTGCGTAGGAGCATTTATGTGCATTTGGTCAACTTTAATGTTGTTAAATGTAGTGGAAATTAGGGATATTGGATAAGTAGATACGATGTTATTTTTAGACTTGAAAGCGTAAACAATATATAGAATTTATATATGTTATTATTTATGCTCGACGGTCAGATGATTGATGTGATCTTCCTTAGACTCCGGGGGCAGGTCCAAAGGTATCTAACACACCACGAACCAACGTCATGAAACTCGATCACACCAAATGTCGCCAACCCAACTACATCAACATGGAATCGCGATCCTTCATAGAACATGCATGAATGCGTGCTAATCTCTATGGTCAAGCCATTCAGTGCACACACACATTCCAAATCCAAAAGAATCCAAACCACATGACTAAACAAATCACCACCACAGCCATTGTGTTGCTCATTTTGTGTGATTGATTAATTTACATCTTCATCATTCATTTTCTCTGATAATCTATACCTTGTGTTGATCACATATCACAATTGTGATTCCTCAAATGGGCCACTGAGATTGTGCCACGTCAGCGAGTGGACCTTGGTTTGGAAATTGGACCGCCCGATCTAGTTTCTAGTTTGGGGCTACATATGGGGCCTCTGTGTTGATCTCAGTATCCGTATCAATTTGCCGGATCAGCCCACTTTTGCTTGTGGTCCCATTGATGGTAAATGGTAAACTCATCGTTCATGAGTGAACTAATGTAACAATGTTCAGTGTCACCTTCGTTACAATTTCGATCTGTATGTAACATGTACAAATGATAACTTTCAGAATATATGGTGTAAAGAAGGTAAGAAGTCAGATGTTTAACTTTATTTTAAGTTTTCTATTTATTCTGAACACGTTCAACATTTGTATTTTAAGCATAATGGCCAACATTCTATTGAAGTACTCCTCTCGTCCCATTCAAAAAACAGTATTTTTTTTATGTCCTATTCAAATTATAATATTTTCATATTTAATAATTTTTTCATAATCATATCAACTTAGACATCACTATTTCTCTTTGTTTTTTTCCTCATTCTTTTTATCCCACACACTTATAAGGGAAAAGTTCCTTATTAATAATTCAACACATAGCTAAATTATCAGATCGGATCAAATCCCCGCAACTTGAATAGGAACCAGAGAATATTTGTTTCAAAGGCAATCATTCTTTATCCAATCATATGTAGTAGCCACTTTTGGAGACAACAAACAAAGAAGACATTAACTCGAATAGTAACTCTTTAAAAAATCCATACAAAATACGAATCAAAATTTATCTTAAAACTTATACAAATCACGTGGTTACGATTAATTCGGGACACAAAGGGTAATCCGTTGTCTACTTTAGGCACAGACCAAAAATTGGAGGCGTGATTTGCTTTGTTACCCCAAATGGTGAAGTGAGATTCTCTGAATTCAGTGAAGATGTGTAGGTGTTATTCTCCTCAACCAAACCCAAATGAAAATGATCACATAACGTGGTGTAGGATTCTGTTCTGTGTATTCAGTGACGATGTAGATGCTGGATCATCTGCCACGTGTAATGATCTTGGTGGCTCTGTTCTTGCTTGGACGGCCTGGATCCGTTTGTTGGTTGAAACCTCGCAGAGCATGATAGATGATTATTCTTTAAGTAGCTTTCGTTGTTTATCTACATTAAATTAAATTTAAGGAGTGAGTATACCTAACTTATCAAAAAAAAAAATTGAGTATATCTAAACAATATAATCAAGTGAAGTTGACTTAATGATAAATTATTTCCCTCTTAACCCTGTGGATCTATGTAATCATCCTAAAAATCTAATCTAATGATAAAAAATCCAAATATGTAGAGTAGCAGATCATGTATTAGTGTTCATTTGTTTTGAACTTCGAATAATCCTATCAAATAAAGGTGAAACATGTACTTACTATAGAACAATAATGATTATTAATATAAGTTCAGGAGTTACTAGTAGGACCACACATGTCCGGGAAACCTTAGGTATGCTAATCCTATGTTGTGCAGCCATATCAGTGTGAATCAATGAGTACAAGTTCATGTATTAAATCAGGAAACTAGCAGTGTGGATCATACATACACATAATCCCCATACATGGTCTCTTGCACCAACTAAAAAACATTGACTAAGCTGGTCGGGATTATCCGAAACATTACCAATCATCAACTTTCAATAAGTCATTCGCTAACTCTCTATAATTCACGTTACATTTTGGCACTTACGTATGTCCAAAAGTATCACCAAAGCAATTCGAAAATGAATGTCGTTAGCATTGTTGTATTCCTTTGATTACCTTACATTAGATTGGTTTATACCTATGAGCTAATCTCAGTATCTTATCATCCATGATCAGCCTTTTTGCTTTCTTTTTTGGCTTGCCTGTTTGCTTTATTGTTTTTTTTCCTCCAGCTCTATCTCACTGATCTGATCTTTTCTTGCAGGAGCAGCTAACATTGGCAAGAAACTGATGACATGCATACAGTATAACCCAGCTGCACTGCACTGCACTGCACAGCCAGCAAAAGCACAGAGAGATGAGAGAGCTGTTGCAGAGAGACCAGGTTTTCCCTTTCATGTTTAGACCAATTTTTATGTGGTTGTCTGCTCCCTGTTTTCTTACCCATTTTTGGACTTGTTCATGTCCTTTTCATACATACTCTTGCTGTAATGTCTATGCTTTTGAAATCTTCGAATATGTATGGGATATGGGAAGTTGGAAACTCCTGTGTGTAACAGTAGCAATGCAGGATGGTTTATATAAGCTGGCCACTTATATGTGCATTAGGGTCCATCTTTTATATAACCCGTAATTCCATGAGATCACAGGCGTAACTGACAAGTCGAAAGATACATTGATCGACTCATAGATGTTGTGTTGCAGTATACAGGAGTATCCCTGATGGAATGTTATTGATTTATTTGTTGTTTATCTTGATTTGGATGCGACGGATCCGCGTGTGGATCTTTTTAACGATTTGGCTTTTGTTGCGTCAGGATCATACTTTGAATCATTTCAACTATCGGGGAAAAAAAAAAAAAAAAAACATTTGACTTGATATCATTGTTTGTATAATTGTGGAATGTTGGTGGAATTATTGAGGACTGTTTAGCTCTTTCCAATAATTTTAGTGAGTTTGTTGCTCTTGGGTATCTCGAAAAATAAATCGAGCCGCTCATGTCATGACTAGAAACCTACCTAGGTTCGCAATTTTTATTTCGTCCCTAACCGATCCTAAGTTCGGATAAAATGGTGAGGATTGTGTATTACATAACCGACAACCAACACGTAAAAAGTTCCTTGGATCTCTCAACATGAATACGACTTGTGAAAACAGATTTGAATAATGCCGTCGTATTCATGTAACCGATCCCATTTGATGGGATAAAGATTTGATTTGTTATTATTGTTGTTGCTCATGTCATGACTGGATGTATTTTTGAGTGCCATCAATGTAATTCGCGGGACTTGACTTTATCTGACTCAGTTCTACATAAGTATATCAATGATATGAGCAATGAAACTTAACCTTATTGGACTTTTCAAAAAATAAAAAAAAATCACACTTCTTGATCAGGTTGGGAATGAAGCAGCATCGATGGGCCGGTTATCTTGTGCCTTGATTTTAAATGGATTAGATCATATAAGCTTCGGCTCCTGTTATGGCCCAGGAAGCATTGGGCTACACACAGCGGCCCGTGTTGGCTTTTTTGGGCCGGAAAGGAAAGTGTAAAGAAGAAATGAAAATTAAAAAATCGTGGACGACATGATTCGAACCTGCGCGGATAATGTGTCTAAGACATCCTATGAGCAATTGTTATCCTAATGATGTTCGCAAATGTAGAAGCATTGGCAACGATGCCGATAATGATCGCTGCATTTACCCCAGCTACAGGTTCCATGCCTAGAGTGTTTAACGCGACAAAACCTGTTGCACCGGCTCTTCACACATCCTGCAGGCCGCCTGTGCCTCCTCAATTCCTCCTTGCATACCTTCAACCACTTGTAAATTTCATGCGCTTTCGCCATTTCTCCTAGCAGAGTAACACGATTGATCATTGAATTCGTGGAAAATGTGGAAGTACCAGAGGATATATTTATATTCTACACTTACAAAACCAATATAACAAGTATTCAATTAACAAATACCTCGTTCACAAGAGATAAGGATCAGGGCGAGCAAGACGCAGTAGAATGCTCCACAAAAATGCTTCATTTTTAGCTAAAGCATGATCAAGAGCTGTTAAATGATGTCGAAACTTGTTCGAAGGTAAGCAAAAAATGGTAAAGAAACAGATGTTAATCAAGGTAGTTAGTGTTCAATATGTGATGAGCAACAAGGATCATACAAACATATACGAAGACCTCATACCATCTTCATGCAATATGTTTTGTCTTCCTTAGATGTTAGTTAAATCATGCTTACAATGCATGCTACTCGTATATATGTGCAAAAGTCCAGTCACAAGATAATCGGCAACAACTTAATCGATTTCTGAAACACTCGAGCCAAAGTCGGAAATTAAGTTTAACCTAAAAGATCTTGATACTTTAATCAAAGGACAGAGGATGCTCTAATCAGTTGAGCAACCGGCTCAAGCATTATCTACCCTCTCTTTTATGTGTCCGAACACTTTTAGCCACAGCCTTTTTTGTCCGCCAAATCATATAGATTCCCAGTCCTTGAGAAGACAATTGCTGCCACATTGCACATATGAATAAATAGTTGTACCTTTGCTAAAGCAATGGATGTGCTTCACCCAAAACAATATGCTTATTTAATTAGTGACAATATTTTTATGTACTTGGGTTAAGTTTAGCACTAGTACAGTATAAAGGAATGGCTAGGATTGACTTTTGGTGCCAACGAACTTTCTTTTCTGTCCATCATATATATATATATATATGCTTTGGTTGCATTGAAAGGGAAGAAAGAAGCAAGAAGAAGTGCAAATGATTATGTTTAGCATCTTGCTTTTCTTTTTGTTACTCGAGGAGTTGCCTCGAAGGTTGGCGTCCCTACAAATTGCAACGATAATTTTAAGAGAATAAGAGAGTTGATATGAGTCCTATTTTAAAACGATAAATACAGTATAGATGTTTATTTATATAGAGATTTTAGTTTATTGACTGCAACAATCGTAATTCCGTGATCCGTAATTTAAAAACAACAAATTATGTGCACCAAAACATGATTAATGACTACTTGAATCTCCCCGAGTTATGTTTTCGGTCGTATTTTTGTTTATGTAGAATCAGAATTTAGGTCGATCTACACGTGTTCCAGACAATACCAACAAATTGTTCGTAACAGGGGTTTAAACTTTTGTATGTTGGGTGCAGAGTTCGTCAACTAATCACAATATTGATTTGACATGCTTGTCACGAATTAGATTACCAACCAGAAATTGACCATCTAGCCAAAGACTACGATATAATCCGAGAAACTAACAAAGTAATCTAGTGAAATGTTCTTGTATATCGTGCATGCTTGACAAGATCTAAACACGATAAATATCGAAAAACCAAATATGAGGACGATCAAGATATTACGATACCATACTATGTGTCATTTTATTCCGCAGTAGCTAACACCTACACAAATCACACCAATGAAATGGACCAACCCAGCCTTAAACTACAACCAATTAATCACCTCTCATTTTCAACACAAAAATATCTAAACACAACTAATTTAATGACCTTAATTGCATACTCCTACAGGAGCTATCAAGATGTGGTGTAGCTTGCTTTGATTAGTTTGTGAGAAAAAAAGAGTGATGATATTTTGATCGAACGGCCACCACGTATTTTCATGAGTTGGTATGTAGCGAGGCGTCTTTTTGTGGTCCTTTTTTTTCTTCTTATAACCTCAAATAAGAAATTATTTTCTCAAAAAATAAATTTATTGTTTCTAAATAACGTTTTTTAAGAAAACATTTTTTAATCAATAAAAATCACAAATCACTTCAAATCAATTTTTTTTTGTTACAAGATTTATTGTATCACTTGAATCCAATTTTCGTTTTTAAGATATGTGTTAAATAAATTGGATCTTCTAGATGGTTCAACTTACATTATATTTTTTAACTAATTTATAACTTTTTTTTATTTTTGTCTAAATTTTATGTTAATTTTTATAAAAATATTTTTCAAAAAATAAATTCATCTTCATTTATTTTCAATAACAATAAATTCGTTTTTTTTTTTGGAAAAAAGGACTTCTCTTTTAATGTTAAAGAAAAAAATTTAAAAATGCTCTCAGACACGGCCCCTGCTGCACCTTCATCCACAGAACCAGGTGGGGACCACTGTGGTCTGCCCATAAACAAGTTGCTTTGGGAACGGGCGACTGCGTGACGCGCGGTTCAGTGACTGTTTCAATGCAACAGCAGAGATTCGGTGACTTGTATTCACATGCCCCTCGATTTTATTATGAGAGAATTATAATAAATTTAATTTCTATTTTATTTTTTTATCATTTGATTACATCTTATTATTTTAATTATTAATTAATGATTTAAAATCTAAAAATTCAATTTTGCCTCTATAACAAAAAGGGTAAAATGTCTATATTGTAAAAGACAGATAATTACATGATATAGAATAATCTTTATCATCAATGATGGATAATAATGGACCTAATTTTAAAAATTATTTTTTTTTTGATTTTGTAAATAAAAATGATGAACATTAATTGGTTACTTGTTACAACACAAACACTAACCCATACCTAAAAAGAAAATATATAATCTCAATCTAATTAAAATAATAATAAATATCCTCCAAACCCTAGCCAAGTACGTTCGTTTTCGTTACAATGCGTCGGCTAAACCGATAATATGTCGTCGGAGTAGATATTATATCCGTCGTCAGAGTCCAACAGTGCGCCGCCTGAACCCGATTGTATGTTTTGGAGTGTGACCGATCGACAGTGCGACCATACATCGATCCATCAACCAATTGACTATGCGACCCACAACTCACGAAAATCAAAGTGACCTATAGACAGTGCAACCTATCCACCACCCGAACCACCAACAATCGACAGTGACCCATCCACCGTCGCACAATCCCACAATGTCCCTCTCTCCCCTGATGTCGTCGTAGTCGCAGTCGTCATACAAACCTATCCACCACAGTGCGACCCATACACTGCCGCACAAACCCATCCATCACACGAACCACCAACAATCGTTGTCATCGTCGTAGTCGTCGAAGGAGGAGGCGAGGGGGCGACGTATAGGGCGGCGTTGAGGAAGACGTTCGGGGAATCGGGGAATCGTCGATGGAGGCGGCGAGGAGGCAACGCATACGGGCGACGGCGCGGAGGAAGAGAGGATGACGGCGAGGGGGTGGTTGAGATTTGGTGGGATAAGGAAATTAGGGTTGGTATATTTATATTAATAGGAAGGGATAAAAGAAGATGAGTATGTTTAATTTTTTTTAAAAGCGATCATTTGATAATTAATTAAAAATGCTGTGAATAAATGATAAATAAGATATAAAAATGAGATTAATTTATAATAAACACTTATATTATAATTATAACTTTTATTATATATATTTTTAAAAAAATTAATGTAATTTTTAGAGATTTGATAAATCCAAGACCAAATTTGCTATATCCAAGACAAGTTGTAAGACTGGGATAAATTTATCAAAAAAATAATGTAAAGAAAAAGCCTTGAAGATATCAAATTTTGCCTTCAAAATTGGAATGTCCAATTTTTATCTTTTCATTTTTCAATGTCTAAACACACAATTATTGTCAATATAAAAACATTCAAACATTTCACAATATCTTGAAATAATAAGAAAAATATACTTTTTTCGTCTCAAAATATAGTGAACGTTTTGATCCGATACGCGAATTTATGTACGTGTTGAATTTTTATAAGTTTTGATGAAGAAAAAGTTTTTTTTTTAGTGATAATGAAATGTAAGTGAGCTTTATGAGAGAGAATGAGAAAGGAGAAGGAAGAAGGTAGTCAATGTATTATAACATATGGTGATTTGTTTTGGTTTTTTTATGTGAAAAAAATTATTAAATATAGTATGCTGATTATATTTTGGAACGGATCTAATAAAAAAATGTGATTTATAATATAGGACAGACGGAGTAATTATTTTGAAACATTCAAACAGTACTTCCCCGAACCAATAAAATTAATGTAAAATTATTTTTATCTACAAATTCTCTTTTTCTTTTCTATTTATGAATAGATGGTACATATCTTTTTTTACGATTTAGTTTTTTCTTCTTTTGAACTTATACACATTTTTTTATTGATTTGTCATGAATTACATCTTTCCTTTTGCTAAATTATTTAGTTTTGAACTAATTGATAATAAAAATTACAACTAATCCGAAATTCTCTCATAAAATTACAACATTTTTTTTATGTTAATATTTTTTTTTATATCAAATCAACTAATCTCACTACCTCATTCATCCTTTTTCTTTATCTCACTCACATAATTCAAATGTCAATTTAATCTTTATAACTATTAAGAATATAATCAGAGAATCCGATGGATTCGAATAATATAATCAAATAACGATCAACATGAACAAAAAAATAAAACGACAACCGACGAGATTTAACGTTGGGACAATCCGATCGACAGGAGAAAAAACCACACAAGAAACAATATATTAATCGAATCATACAATTATAATGATCGTCTCTTTCAACTCACTCAATCTCACTTTTGTATTTCGTTCAAATCCTAGAAAGTCGTTCTCAATCTCCATGACAACTCTATTTTTGAGAAAAATCTCAATAAATCTGATATATGAGTATTTATAGATCCATAAATAAAAAGATAAAAATAAATCTTACATCAAATCTTGAACCAATCTCACACCGATCTAAAAAAGCACGTCTTTGTCAATAGACCTGTGCCCGGACATGGCTCATGCCTACGCTTGGACGTTTTGTTCTTTTTTTGATTAGCTACCTCATAAACAAAGCCCATGCCCGGACCTGGGCAAGACCTGCACCCGAGCGTTTGTATCTTTTCTTACGCCCTTCGTCTCTTTCCCTCTCGTATTAGATTCCAACGATCTGCATACTTCCACGACAACTAAATCTAACGTATACATAAATTATTATGCCAATTGAAAGAGTTATAATTTTATATGAAATGTCAAAAGGGTTATAATTTTATTAGAATGAAGGGAGTATTTTTGATGTGAAAATAGTGATATTGAAAATGATATTACCGTTATAATATTTAAGGAATGTATATGTACTTGAAAAAAATTGATTGTATTTACCATCGAGTTAAACGTACTTGATAAGTTTAAGAGGGTTTGCGTAGGCAACTAACCAAAATGGGGCATGTATAGTACTGACTGTATCCAAAAATATAACCAGGTAACTTGAGATCTCCACATTGATCAAGGTCAAAGTATAAAAGTCGCACGATACAAAACATGGAGTATTTGTGATCAGCAAACGCAAATGTACCATAGAGTCCATTACAAGCCTTCTGTTGTTAATTAGTCAACATGCTATGAACTCGGACAATTAGCAACAACATATGACCAAAGCTCGATCGCCCAATCAACGGTCACGATTTGATTCCCCCTTTTCACTCCACGATGAGATTCACCATAGAAAACTACTCCACTTCGGAGAATCAAACAACCTTCTAGATCCTTCAGCAATCCCACGATCCGAAACGTTGTCGTTTCACCACCGCCTCCTGTAATCCACAACCTCTGTATCTCTCCGCCGCCGCATCTGCCGCCGTGCCTTCTGCGTCATCATCCTGTGGAACATTCAATTATTCAGTCAAACATTGATCCATCAACTAATCAAACGAAAATAATCATAATCATAATCACACCACAACAACAATCCAGATATTCAAGAAAACTGAATTACAGTGTTGTTACAATCAACAGAAAACAATCACGATCGAATGACACGATTATTCTCGAATCGAGTTATAATCACCGAATCAAATCAACTGATCAATTAAGAAGATCAAAAACAGAGACAGCAAAGCAACTCACATCATCATCATCATCGGAGTCAACAAGCGACGACCGCCTCCGCTTCACCGCAGCACCACCGTACGAACTCTCCTCTTCGCCACCACTCGAAACGCTCGTCTCCGCCACCGCCGCCGTCGACGTCGTCGTCCAGGGCACAACCTGATTCTCATCGTCCTCATCTTCTTCCTCCTCCTCATCACCCTCGCCACACTCCTCCTCATCCTCATCCTCATCCTCATCCTCATCCTCAATCTCATCATCGACCACGTCATCATTCGCAATCACCGATCTCGCTCCAATCTCATCCTCAACAACCTCATCTTCCATCGATCCAACTTGTTTCGATCCACATCCTTTCGATCTGCAGCAGTTGTTGCAGACCGAGACGGCGCGGCCGATGCTGCGTCCGGCGGCGGACCACGGGGTCGGGGATGAGCAGACGTTGCAGAGGAGACAGCGAGGGTGCTTTGCGACGAGGAAGTTGGCTGCGTGGACCGCGTCGTCGCAGGTCCAGCAGAGTCGCGCCTGGTCCGATTCGCAGTAGATCCGCGCTTCTCCGGTACTACACAGCTCACAACTCATCATCCCTTTCCTCATACCAGCAGTAGCAATTGGCTTTGCGTTTTTGCTTTGAGTTCTTGGTTTGTCTGTTTTAGTTTTGTGTTTTCTGTGTTTTCGGTTTTTGTTTTCTGCGTTTTTGCTTGGTGTATTTCGTGTGATTTTGTTTTGATGATTTGATTTGTGTTCTCTGTGTTGTGAGACACTGTGAATTGAGATATGAATGTGTTTGTTTGTTTTAATGTGTTTATTTGGTGGGGGATTTGGGGCCGTTAAAAAAGACACGTGGAGGGAGGAGGGGAGGAGGGTACCAGGTAGGATGGGATCACGTGGGTGGGGGTGCCATGTCGGATGAAGGATATTATGGGAGGAAGCGTGGTGGTAGTGTTGACACGCTGATGTGCACATATCTAGGCAGCTCATTTTGAGGGGCTGGATGCCAGTTGGGTTTATTAATGGTTGAAAATTCAAAATTAATTTTTGACCCAAAAAAATTCAAAATGTCTATTAGTGTGGGGGATTGGGAGATATTTTTGGGTGAGTTAATTGTTGTCGATGTTACTCCACCGTTTCATGATTTTTATATTTTCTCAGGTCACATACTTGTTATATTTTTTTCGCTTTAAATAAATTATGAGAAATTGATTTGATATAATTATTAAAAAATATATTGATTATAGGATGTTTTATCAAAAATAACAAACAATTAAAAATAAATCAAAAAAACTACACAAGAGATAATAATTCCAAATTCATACAAATTTAAAATATAAAGCGTTACACTTCCTTCATCTCATATCCATCACCAACACCATCATCGAATCTCTCACCGGAATCCGACGACGTTGTCGGATTCCGACGACATCACCGGAATCTTCGTTAGGAATATTTATCTCGTTCTACTCAACACAACAACAACAACCCAAAACAATATAAATATTTAATTAACGTTTTGTATGGATCATGGTTCTTCAGCGGCTCCGTTTCCCATATAAAACGTTCTGTTTTAGAAATAGAGAGCCCGTGGATGTAACAGAGTGTCTGTGTAAAAACATAGAGCGCCTGTAAAAACACAGAGCGTATGAAACAAAAACAGAGCGGCTGAAATTGACATTGCTCAATTCAATCCTATCGAGGTTTGCTCTCTCGTTCCCACATCTAGAAGCTAGTTTCGCTCTGTAAAAAAAACACAAAACTTTTACAACAAAAATCGTTTAACATTTGATCAACATTATTCATCTCAGATATTTCGTCGAACACCTTCCTTGCACCCCCACATTTCGCAACATGAAAATTTGTCAGCACAACATAATAGCATAAGCAGTTCAATAATAACAGTCCTCATGGTATGATTTTATGTTGTTATTTATTGTCGAATTTTTCTTACAAGTTAGGTCTCAACGAGACAGCTTTAGTTGAGCTTTTCAAGGGTTAATCATCTCGACCATCAATAGAAACACTAGATAGGAGTTTTAGGCATGCCTAACACTACGAGGCTTTGGCCATTGTAGCATACAGAGATAGACCAACTTCAAATGTGCACGTCTTCTCTAGTCCTTTGTACAGGGAATGGTTACATAAGTTGGACATCTTATCGCCTTCAAGTCAAACTAAACACCCTCATATAAAATCCACTTGAAAATCCCATGAATTTATCAGACATTGGATCGCAGAGATGTGTCGCGATCAGTGGAACTGCGTTAACAAGAATCCTTGTGACGGATGTGGAGGAGGGCGGATGTAATACCCCGAAATCCAGAATGCCCGACACGTGACGTTATGCCGTCATAGATCCACTCCATGATAAGGCCAATCAAACCAAACACTTCAATCACGCCCTAACATAAATCCTAAGAAAACCATTCCCAATACCCCACATCACATATCAAACATATAAAACAATCATTTCCGATCTCGATCCTAACGTCAAGGTTAGTCTTACAACCCGATTCCCCCCATGGTATATTTAGTCCTATTAGTGCATGAATCCCGTGATCAAGATCAATTCATCGTATCACCACACCAAACATGCACACATATAACGAAGTTCATCCATGGCATTTAGGGATCATAATGAACATTATTTTACGTCCGCATGTTCCCATGCATAAATACTATTGAAACCCTAGTTTCATTATCGTATAAATTCCATAATTAAGTATAATTCCTCATATCGCACATTAAGCATACACATATTCAAAGTAATACGTTCATGACCTTTTAAAATCATTATTGACATTAGATAATGTCTCCTAACCTAATGCATGCACCCATGCATAAATTATCGACACCTTAGTTCCTTTATCGTCTCAACACATTTATTAAGAAAACAAGTATATCATTGCCCTCCTGTCGATACCCTTCTCATCATAATCATCATAACACATCATACTGATAAAATAATACGCATGATTTGGATCGAGAGGGGTTAGGTTACCTTTAAAGCGTGTTTAACCCTAGTTTTACTTAGGGTTAAAGAAACTCTTAGAAACCCTAAAACCTTTGACACCTAAAGTCGTCATCTCGCTGTCCTGCTTTCTTCACCGTCATATCCCCACCGCCGTCACTGCCGGTGGCCGGAATATGGCCGGAACGTCGCCGAAAAAGGTTCGTTAAGCCGTTTTAAAGCTTGTTTACGTAAAAACTTCGACACCCATTACACCTGATGTCATGAAAATATATCGTCCTGCTCTGCCATACTTTTACACCACTGCCCGTCGACTTTTGGCCGGAATTTGGCCGGAAGTTGGCAGGAAAAACTCGTTAAGGCATTTTAAGGTTCGTTTACGTCCAATTCTCGGAACCCAAGGCACCCGACACCACCAAGGCACCTCACCTTAGTCTGGAACTCTCTGTCATTGCTAACCATCGGACTTCAACCGGAAGTTGGCCGAAAAACTCCCTTGGAGTTTTTTCTCGACTTGTGCGTGTCATCCTCGCGCAAGGGCCATGCAAATCTTCTCTGTATCGTTCCAACTTATCATATGTTCCCTAGTGATCGTCGGAGAAGTGGCAGCGATGACCAAGATGGTGGCGACGTGAGGACGACGATACGAGCAAGGGAGAAAGAACCGCGCGCGCCGGCTGTTCTTCAACGTTTCATGGCGGCTGTCAGCGAGCTCGGGTGTTTGTCAACTTCCTCACACAACGACGACGATCATGGCGAGAAGTGTGGGAGAGCTACGAGCAGCTCCGTGGTTGCCGGAGTACGGTGATGGTGGCGTCGTTGGCTAAGCAAGGCGGCACGAAGGAGGAGACGCGGCTGCTTTTGCTGTGCGATCCTTCTCCAGCTTTTTAAAGATGATGACGGGGTGGTTGGTGAGGTACTGGTGGCGGTTGGTGGTGTGTGGTGGCGATTGGTGGCGTGTGGTGGCGGTTGGTGGCGTGGGTGTGGGTGTGGTGGAGTTACTTATTAGTTTTGTTCGCGCATTATAACGTTATCTATTCGTTATATTTATTTGTTCGATATTTCATCATCCGTTATGTTATAATATTATAACGTTGTTGATTCGTTCGTTATATATATTCATGCAATCATAACATCTCTTGATAATTAGTCGTTGTCGATTTAATTATCCCAAATATTTCATAATAGTGTTTCGTTCAATTATCTCAAATTTTCAAGCTTAAATCTGTGTCTCAAATACATATTAGCTTTAACGATGTAACGTTCATCGTTCATAAATTTACGCGTTCATTGTATACGTTTCGTACGTATATTTTTAATCCAATATATATTTTAAAATTCGATAAATTTTTGGGTTATTAGAGCGGATGTGGAGGCGAAGAGATCGAAGAGGAAGAATAGGAGGAGGAGGAGGAGGAGAATAAGGAGGAAGATGAGATTATGGGAGAAGGAGAGAGAAACGTTCAAATTATAAGTTTTGGGAATTAAAATCCTGTATGGATGTTTTTGGAATTATTTTTTCAAAATTGTATGTTTGGATAATTTCTGTTGATTTTATAATAATTTATTTTGCTATCCTTGTGAATGAGGTGAAGAAATTGTGAGTGCATGAAGAAAAAAATAATAATGAAAGAGAAGGATGATTTAATATAAAGTATACGTAGTTTTAGGTTTTTAACATTCAAAAGTTGCTTATTATGGAAGGGTTGTAATTTATATGAGATATTCATTTTTAGTAATTTATCTGGGATGGAAGAAGTAGCATCTAACAAATCTTGCAACACTTATTTTATTTTCTTATTTAAAAATAATTTATATTAAAATAATCATTATATCATACTGCATTACATTGCCCCCTTCCTCATTCTTTTCATCATTTTACATCAAACTTATCACTATCATTAAAAATCATAATATATTAATTAAAATATATCAAATTTAATAAGATC
>JAOVYX010017599.1:0-21871 GCA_035668315.1 Drosera spatulata | reverse complement strand
ATACAGCAGTACCAACATTCCAAGATGAAAATGAAACTAAAAATACAATTTAGACAATACAAAGGGAATAAAAACAAAAGTTTAGAATAACGAAATGATGTGTGATTTCATACACATCATCTATCTTGGAGTAGACCGTAGCCCCTTGTAACTGGTCAAAAAGATCATCAATGCGAGGTAAAGGATACCGATTTTTGATGATGATTTTGTTCAACTCCCGGTAGTCAATACACAGTCTCATACTCCCATCTTTCTTCTTAACGAAAAGCACAAGAGCCCCCCATGGTGAAACACTAGGTCGGATATATCCTTTTTCAAGAAGATCCTCGAGCTGAGTTTTAAGATCTTTCAGCTCTGCAGGTGCCATACGATCGGGCGCTTTGGAAATAGGTGTTACGCCAGGCTCTAGCTCAATAGAGAAGTCAACCTCTCTATTGGGTGGTAATCCCGGTATTTTCTCCTGAAAGACGTCTGAAAACTCATGCAAAACTGGAATTTCAGACAATCCCTTACCTTCCTCAGAAGGTACCTCTATGTGACATAAGTATCCCTGATAACCCTTCTTTAGAAGCTTGTTTGCTGTCATTGCGGATACAATTAGCACCTCAGGTCTTGCCCCTTTCTCGTAGTATACAAACTTCCCTCCTTTAGTACCTATTATTCTAACCAACTTTTTCCCGCAATCTATGGTGGCCCTATACTTTTCTAACCAACTCATTCCAAGAATGACATCAAAATCCCGAAGATCGAACACAACAATGTCTATAGGGAAATTTTCATCCCCTATCTCAATTAGGACATAAGACACGGAATGTCTACAGCCCACAACGTCTCCGGTTAACACGATGTATATCACACTAGGTATGGGTTCAGATTTGATACCGTGCCATTCAAGAAAGGACTTGGCAATGAAAGAATGGGTAGCACAAGTGTCAAAAAGCGCGAAAGCTAGATGGGAGAAAAGTTGATGATTACCAATCACCGCCACTCCGCTCTACTGTGCTTCTTGTGGATTCATGTTGAACACTCTCCCTGGTGGTGGTTTAGGTTGGTTCCCAACTTGTCTTGGCGGTTGTGCAATCGACTGACCTGTAGGTGCTGGCCCCTGAACTGTGTCTCTTGACATGTTTTCTTGTGGACAAAACCCTTTTCTGTGGCCTTGTCCACTATAATTGTAGCATGTCATAGGTGTGATATGATAATCGTTTGCAACATGTCCGAATCTGCCACAGTTATAGCAAGTGACACCACCAGTAGAACGATTCTGATTACTCGCTTCACCTCTCTGAGATTGCCTCTGGTTGGACAGTTGACCACACTGTGGATTATATGATTGTGTCCCCTGGTTCCCTCCTTCTTATCCGACACTAAAAGTATTGCTTGATAGCCCACCTCGTTGATTAGATTGAGGTCCTCCAGACTGTTGAAATCTACCAGATTTGCTAGATCTTGCATCATCTCACTTTCTTTTCTTTTCTGCAAAGAAAGCATCCTTCTCCGCCAAAGACCGCTCCAAATTCACGACCTTATCATACATTTGTTGATATGAAACAAATATGTGGGTTAACAAGCTTGTCTTGAGTCTCCATCTAAGGCCCTTCAGAAACTTTCATTTCTTTTCAGCTTCCGAGCTGTAGAACGAAGGCACAAATTGCAACAGTTGTGAACTTTGTTGTGTATTCTTTGACATTCTTGTCATCTTGCTCTAGAGAAGAGAACTCCTCCCTCATCCGGTCCCTTAGAGACTCAGGATAGTACCTGTCGCGAATCAGCTCCTTCAACTGCTCCTAGTCAAAGCCATGAAGTTCAGCTCGTTCCGCGACCGTGGTCCACCAATTGTTGGCCTCACCCTCAAGATAATATACCCGAAGCTGACCTTCAATTTATCGGGACACCCTACGGCCTTGTAGAGCTTTTCATATCTCTGAACCAGTTCTCTAGATCTGTCGGATCATCATCTCCTGTAAACCGTTTTGGACAGTATGCATTAAGTCTCCGGAAGTACTTCTCGGTGTCAGGTTCAGCAGGTTCCTCTGCTCTCCTCCTGATCCTTAGAAGCTCTTCCATCATCACAATCATAGGGTCAGCTGACGGCTATTTCGGGGGTTGTTCTCCCGTTGCTACTTCATGGATCCCTTCCAACACCGCAGGATGAGCTCCGTAGCATAACCCACTGATTCCGTTGACCCTTCAGTTTAAATAGTTTCATTTTCAATGTGTGCTATCACCCTATAAGTTAAGCATTTGCAAAATGTCAATCCACATTATTTTCATGGGCATCACTATAATTCCAAGCATTGTTAATTATTATCCCTTAAATTATTATTTTTTTATGGTCATTAATATGGAATAAAGACAACAAATTCCATTATTATTACATACATGATGCATAGATAACCATACCAAATCAAGACTTATACAATTAGTCACTCATATATATAATAACCTTTCATTGCATAAGTAGTAAAGACACACCACAACCTCAAATAGAGTACACACTTAAAGATTGTATCATATATTACAAGCATTCATATAAATACATCTTTCACTAGAATTCATCCTCCTCGGATTCACTGTCAGAGCTCTCCTCGGATCCAAACACTTCATTAATAACTCTATCAGCCACCATTTCAAAGTTCACTATACATTTGTCATTCTGATCATAAACTTCTTCATTAGACTTCATAGATTGTGACAGTGGGTCATACACCAATAGATTTGGATACTAACGTTCCCAGTATGTCATGTCAATATAGTCCAATAAGGAGCAGAAGATTGCCACCACTTGATATACTGGATGTCTTATATCAATCCTTTTCAACTCCCAAATGTTTCTCTTTAGTTTGGGCAAATGCACCCTTATGTGCTCCCATATCCTTTTCCTACGGACTTCCTCATAAACATTCATTTGCTCGTATCCCTGACTTCTAGTCTTTACCATCCTGCACATAACAAAAACTTAACTTAATAACGTGCCCAAAAATATGGAATAAATCTAAAACCAAGCATAAGCATAAGAAAACTTAAATATTTTATTTAGTCCCCAAATTACGCATAAAATATTTACTTAAACCTAAGTGATTTCATTTAATCCTTAACCTAAACCTTGCTCTGATACCAATCTGTAACGCCTCACTTTTTCATAATATATTAATACATAATAATACAAACGACGTCACTGTCGCTGAGTCCCAACAACCCAGGTAGGCAAAAATTACTTAACTGGTTTAGGTATAGAAATAAATAAAATCCACTTAGACATAACAAGTAATATTATCAAATACAGCGAAAACTTCTAATTTATTACATATTTTACTTAGTTCATAAAGTATAATACAGTAGATGCACATTAGCATCATAACCTATACTACACCTGCCCCTCATCTCTAGCTCTTGAAACCACAGAGAAGAGAAAAACATAGAAAAATAGTAACCGTGAGCCATACGAACTCAATAACGTGTCGGGCCCTTTACCAGGGGTTACACGAGAGAGGAAGATAAGATAAGAAAAATGAAATGACCACTTAGGTCCTTTGTTCCAGCACTCTGGAACTTATCCTATCAATCCGACATTCACAATTATCATCTTAAAATACAGTAAAGATAGACAATAGATATCCTCAGTGTTATAATTGTGCCCTTGGCGAGACTTATTCAATTTCAACTTATCAACCTTTATTCAGCTTTAGTAAAAGGGACATCCCCGAAAGAGGATTAGTCAAACCGGAGCCTGGGGTCTCCTGCGGTGTGTTTTTCCTCATACCAAAACGACCTCACAAGGTCAATGAAAGAATGTCACCACCAGGTCACTGTATAACACATACGACAGACACAACACTCTTTGTGTTTTATACCATGGAGTTATCTCATCAATTATGGATTTACACTCCTTTCACTCGCTCATTCTCTTTATACCAACAATCAAGGCATAACACAAACATACACATCATCTTATCACTGCACACAATAATTGCAGTGACTACGTCCATAGATTCCAATGCATATTATTATACTCATGGTATAATAATACGCATCGCCACACACATTAAATCTAAACGTTATCTTCTTATTGCAACTTTCTCACACACACGCTCAGCTTGTCTTTTATGTCTCAACGAGCGGCGTCTCCTGGTCCTATAAAATGATAGGATTCATATATTAATACATTTCCTTATGAATGTTTGTTCGTACTTATGAAAAACCATCATATTAATATTATGAGGTGATGTTGAGTTTTTTAAAAGCCTTTGATACTTATTTTGATTGTCCATGATGATGATTTTATATATTGAATATCATTAGAGGTATTTGTAAATGTTTAGAGTTATTTTGGGGTCAAAACGATTATTCTTGGTCCAAAAGATTCTAAGACGGCATCCTGACCTTTGGGACGGACATCCCGACCTTTGGAACGAGTATTCTGACCTCTGAAACGGATGTCTCGGTCCCTGGAATGAGCGTTCCAGCCTTTGTAGTGAGATTTTCGACCTCTAGAACGAGTGTCCTAGATTTTATCCAACTTGACCTTTTGACGTATTTAAATCTATAACTTCTTGTATACAACTTTAAAAATTATTTCGTAAATTCTATATAAACTAGATTTTATAATGTTTTCAGTGAATTAAAGTTTTCATCACATAAAACCTTACCAATTATAACAGTTAATTAGTTCAAATTTATATTTTCAGCTAGTTCAAATAGTTAGACCTTACTTCAGTAATTTGCTCATAACTCTCTATATATAACTCCAAATAATTATTTGTAATTTGTTTTGGAAATTAGACTTTCAATCCTTTCTGGTGTTACTATATAATTTCATATCAAGTCATAAAGTCATTCTGTAACCAGTATTTTTACAGATTGACATATCCGCACGTTTTGATTTATAACTTAAGATTCTCAACTCTAAATCATTATTTATTAACTTTGTTGAGGTTTTAACATAAATTAATATCAGGATTTATAAAAGAGTGTATAATATTCACAAAATTTCTAATCAAGATGATTATCTTTTCTTAACAACGATGAAGGTTTCACGTCTTACTCGTCTTATCACCTACCTTCTCCTCTTCTTCTTAAACTTCTCCTTCTTTTCTTCTCTTTCTTAACTCTAATGTAAAAAGTGTTTTGTTTTGTGTTTGTAAGGAATTTTCAAGGAGAAGAGAGCTTATATTTATAGAAAATTAAAACAATTAAAATAGTTTAAGTAAAAAATTAGTGGATAATTAGTGGATATTTATTGGGTATTAGTGACTAATTATTTTAATTTAGGTGGAATAAAAATTGACATAAACGAAAATAAGTACCAAAATTAAGTTTAAGACATTTTCGTATAAATACGATATTTTCGTATTAATATCATATTTCCCCGTATTTGCGTATTAAGGTTGCATTTCATCCATATTTTATATTCTTTCCCTATTATATAGTCAAATAAGCCTTTTAACCCCGTAAAATAAATTATAACGTACGATAATTTAATATTCACGTTAATTATCGTGAAATTAAATTTTACAGAATTTTTCGGATCCTTACAACAAGACTTAATTGGAAAATCATGCAAGATCATGACAATGAACGAGGGTTACACCGACCCATATGACATACCACCAGCTATTCTTCACATCATAGGACGATGGCAAGTTTTTCAGTTATAATTTCAACAAAGAATAATGGAGACAAATAAAATTGTAACAAAAACTTTCAATGATGATGAAACATCTACAAGTAGCTAGAAAAGATTAGTAACATCTTTTGTCATGTTTAATATTGTATTATCCAATACTTTTCTTAATGTCTTTATTATTGTTAAAACGTTCAAGTAGAAAAGAAGACAGCAGCATCAGCAGCTATTCACTAGATGAGGAACAATCGAAAAGACGAAATATGAATACCCAAGGTAGTTTCCACAAGATTTTTCAATTTTTCATATTTGAAAAGACACTATTATTAATATTTGATTTAAATTTGCTTTGGATTTTATATAGTCCCACAAAATCATGTGAAAGTGGCAGCAAAAAACTTCACTCCGATTAAAGTCTAATCTATATCATAACAAAGGTAGGTTTTCCTAAAAAATCTTATTTTATAATTTATTCTTACTTGCATTATCTATCAAATCATATTTAAAACCATATAAATTAAATCCATATGAAGTTATACTAGAACATAAAGCTTGAACATAAAAATTCAAGAAACATCATATGAAATCACATTACGGTTTATGAGCTCCTTTCCCCTCAAAGTACAAGATGAAATAAAAGTTAATGATTTTTATGATGATTCTTTTAGTCAATAATTGATTTATTTTGATTTTTTTATATTTCATTTTTAATTTACTGAGAATGATAATCATAATAAAATGAAATACTTAACATTACGACTATCTCCTTTATTCTATAATTTTTTTTCATCACAATATAGTTTTTGATATCATTATAAATTAATTTAAATTAATTATATTTGCTAGCTTTTAGTTCAGCATACAAGAAATTGATGAATTTCGAAAGGACAGTAACTGCCATACTGGCATGATGAGGTTCAAGGGGAACAAAATTATTAGTTTTGAATGCTATGAGCCTGTAGCTAATTGTGGTACTTGAAAAATCAACTGAAACTTTAGGTGATTGATTGCACCATGATCGAGTTCACCAATATAATCTTGGGTAAAGAATAACATGTGTTACTTGAGAAGTGGAGTCGCATTTCAACTTTTTAAGCAAAGACTCTGTTGAATTGTATTTTGTGAGTGTCCACTGCATTTCTTTAACACTAACAACAATACTACACATATGAAGATTAAGACCCATAGAGATAAATTTGCATGTGACAATTATTTAACATATGCAATGCAGGTTCGACTTGAATTGGTGAAGTGTTTCTAACATTGTTGTTGACACAAGGTAATATTTTCTGTCTTGATAAAAATGGAAAAGAAGTGGAGCATGTTAAAAAGGGGAAAAGATGGTGGAGGCTGTTGATTGTGATGATGAATAATGATTATGAGTGATGGATTTTGAAGTCAGCTAGGGATTCTCTGAAGTTATTTGTTGATTTTGTTGCGATTGATCATGTATTCATTCTTAATGCAGGAGAAGGTAGCCAAATACTCTGTTGCAGAAAAATTGAAATGCAGTCTTTGATATCGTTGGACAAGTTGTGTACAAATCATGTAAAATTTTGGTGTCATTTGCTACGAAATAAATTTGTAAGATTGGTAGTTGTGGCACTTTACTTCATGTGGTCACAAGTTGCATGTTTTATGTCTTTTGTAAGTATGTCATGACTGAGGTTTATAAGTTCCTTTCACCTCAATAAGCGTAATTTTTTTCGTGTATCATATAAAAGAAGATTACAGTTTATGAGCTCTTTTCACCTTTGTAAACATGATTTGTCTGGTGTTGTATAAATATATGATGTATGTTCTATACTATAATCTATATTTCCGTCAAAATTAGATTGTTTCTAAAGTTTTTTGCTAATTGTAGGCGCAACGTGCCTGATTGTTGATTAGGGTCATTTACTTACATGCAAAATATTAACCATTCAATTAGTGTTTTTTATAATTGTATGAACTTGTTTTCATTGTCTTATATATAAAAGATATGGATTATTCATGTTGCTTATTTATACCTAGCATCTTAATTTCCTGCTAGCTTATTTGGCATACGAAATCTTACTATCAATGTGTTTTATTTTGTATTAATTTTCATCTCAAAACATATCAACTTAATTTGTATATTATCAATTTGTTCTGTTTATCAAAAGAAGTTGGTCCAGTGATTAAAAAGTCAGGGAATAAGACTGTATGAAATATATGTAACTTTTTTTTATCAAGTTAATAATATATATGTTCATTTCTTTTATCAAGTTATTTTTAATTCATACCAATAACATAATTTCTATCTTAAAAGCAACCGATTTGACATCATTATAAATAAATTTCATATCTACTAACAACTAATTATAAGATGTTTTACGTATCAATAACTTTTTGTTCCTATTAAAATTCTCAAAATTCAAATTAATTTTCAATATATTCCTGTGCAACGCACGGATACAATCCTTGTCACCTAAATGAAGAGTGTTTTTGTGCAGCTTTTAAAAGGTAAGAGATTCGATGTGCCCAACGCGATAAGATGGAGGAGTCGAAATGTATTTTTCCCAATAAATGTTCGCCCTTATATGTTAATAAAAAGAGGAGTGCTAATCATTTTTTAAATAATACACACCCCCTCATCTCTTTTTATTTCCTTAACTACCTCTCACATATATATTTCTTAATTTGTTTCACCAAAATCTTTAATGTTTATTATTTATAATTTAAATATTAAATAAAAATATTAAATATATATTTGTAATCTAACAAATGATATCTATCAAATGAGACTAATATTGCATTATAAAAATTATGTTAAATTATCTCCATAAAAAAAATTATGATAAATTATAGTTTGATATATGTTATATGTAATGTATATTTGTAATCTACTACTCTCAAACACTGTTAAACCCCGTAAAAATTAACAAGAAGCAAATTTGTGATAAAAATTTGGAATAAAGGTATGATTGTGATAACAAATGATACAAAAAAATAAAAAATATTTGAATAATATATAATTACAAAAAATTATCCAAACATACAGTTTTGAAAAATTAATTCCAAAACATCCATGCGAGATTTTAATTCCCAAAACATACAATTTGAACGTTTCTCTTTCCTCTCATAATCTCATCTTCTTCCTCATTCTTCTCCTCCTCCTGCTCCCATTCTCCCTCTGTGATCTCTCCGCCTCCACATCCGCCCTCCTCCACATCCGTCATAAGGATTCTTACTAGCCCAGTTTCACTGATCGCGACACATCTCTGCGATCCAATGTTTGATAGGTTCATGTGATTTTCAAGTGGATTTATATGCGAAATGTGGACGGTGGGGGATGCAAGGAAGGTGTTCGACGAAATATTTGAGAGGAATAATGTTGATCAAATGTTAACGATTTTGTTGTAAAAATTTTGTATTTTTTTGATATTGTTTTTTTGACGGAGCGAAGCTAGCTGCTAGATGTGAAAAAAAGAGCGCAAACCTCGACGGGATTGAATTGAGCAATGTCCAATTCCAGCCGGTCTGTGTTTGCTTCAGGCGCTCTGTGTTTTTACACAGGCGCTCTGTATCCTTCAGGCGCTCCTCCACATCCATCATAAGGATTCTTGCTAACGCAGTTCTACTGATCGCGACACATCTCTGCGATCTAATGTTTGATAGGTTCATGAGATTTTCAAGTGGATTTATATGCGAAATGTGGACGGTGGGGGATGCAAGGAAGGTGTTCGAAAAAATATCTGAGAGGAATAATGTTGATCAAATGTTAAATGATTTTGTTGTAAAAGTTTTTTGTTTTTTTGACATTGTTTTTTTTACGGAGCGAAGCTAGCTGCTAGATGTGGAAACGAGAGAGCAAACCACGACGGGATTGAATTGAGCAATGTCCAATTCTAGCCAGTCTGTTTTTGCTTCAGACGCTCTGTGTTTTTACACAGGCGCTCTGTTTCCTTCAGACGCTCTGTGTTTTTACACAGGGCCTCTGTTTCCTTCAGACACTTTGTGTTTCACACAGGCGCTCCGTTTCCTTCAAACGCTCTGTAATTTACACAGGTGCCATATTTCTGAAACAGAATGTCTTATATGAGAAACAGAGCGATAGAAGAACCATGGCCCAAACAGAACGTCAATTAAATATTTGTATTATTTTGGGTTGTTGTTGTTGTATTGAGTAGAATGAGGACTATCTTCTAACGATAAAGATTCCTACGAAGATTCTGACGACGTCGTCGGATTCCGACGGAGACTCGGACGACAACGTCGGATTTCGACGATGATTCCGACGACGACGTAGGATTCCGATGAAAGATTAAACGATGGTGTTGGTGATGGATATGGGATGAAGAAAGTGTAGGGCTTTATATTTTAAATTTGTATGTATTTGGAATTATTATCCCTTTTATAGTTTTTTGGAATTATTTTCAATTGTTTATAGTTTTGGGTAATTATCCCAAATAATTATGCAGTTTTATATATTTATTTTAAAATTATGAATGTTAATTTATTTTTTTTACAAATATGTAATTTATATTAGAATAATGTGAAAAAGAGTGAGTGTTGGTGTGGGATGTGATTAACAAAAATGTTAATAGGTGTGATGATATGATATAAAGTAAATAATAAGGATAATTAAGTAACTTTAAATAAAAAAGTTTTTATTTATAATATGTTGTAATTTTTTTGGGCAGACAAATTAGAAAAATTGTTTTATTTTTTATGACGAAGGGAGTTCTCTCTCCATTCCATAATATAGACAACACTTATCTACTTGAATTATTCAAAAATATAAACAATATATTTTATTTAGAAAACACTTATCTATTCGAAAATACTAATATTTTTGAAATAGAGAGATTTAATATTTGGTCATACACAACAACCGTCAAATTTTAACTCAACAACCACAAAAGATTGATCGTGTAATAATAATGAGTCAAGTACCTACCACTGCACTATGATGACATTATTTTCCTAAAGATACATCATCATATTCTCATAATTATATATGGATACACTGCAAGCAAATTTAACCTAACTTCTCCCTAGAGATTCATTATTTTGGTTTAACAATTTCAATATCGATCTCCCTGATATAATTAACAAGTTATGTCATTTTTTGATTTTGACGAGCAAAGATCTATTTTAATCCTTTTTGAGTTCTAGTGTTACCCTTACATCATGTTTGTGAATTTCAATTTGATAGAAACTTAAAACAGAAGAAGAAGAAATCTACTTAATTTTTCTTTCTCTGTCTTGCTTGTGAGTTCATGACAGAAAAAAACGAAAGAATTTGGGGAAAAAATTAGAAGGATTTTCTCCCGAAATTTTTTCTTCAAAAGAATATGAGATTTAAATAACAAAATCCTTATTTTTTACTCTTTTTCTATTTCAATTTAATTATAACATTTTATTATTTTGTTAGTTTCAATATAAATATTATATTTTTATTTTTTTATTTGATAATAAATTTACATTAATATAGTACAATCAAATTATTTTGTCATCTTCTTGCTTCTTCTTTTTCGTTCTGTTTTTTACATTTTATTAATTTTCAAAAAATATTTTTTTTAATTAGATTTCATGCAAATTTAACGGATGAAATTCTCTCACATTTTTTTCTTTCCTTTTCCTTTCAAACTCACACGCAGTGGTAAACACAACCTCACCGGCTCACCCCACCATAGATGTGCTTGGTTTTTGTGGACTCTTTTACCCCTGATTGCTTCCAGTGTCCAAAACCCCCTCCTCCGCCCGCGACATCCATCGAATTCCACCAGCCGCCGCCGTCATTTCTCCAAATTCCATCCACTCTTCTTCCTCTACAGCGACCGAGAAGAAACTCACACGCTGGTTCCGGTGTTCGCCGGCGCAGCGGCGGCGGCGGAAGCGGTGTTAGGGTTTAGTTAGGGTTTCACTTTCCCAGTCCAGCGCTGGTGACTCACGTACGAGGTCTTTCGATTCGTTGTGGTATCAGTTGACTCATTTCGATCATTATTCAAATTTTTTGTATGTTGGCATTTGATTCGAGAGTCGAGATACATGGTTGTTGGTGCTTTGTGAAAACAGAGTCTCGACTTACTTGTTGATCTTTTGTTGTGGGAAAACAAGGGTACTTGACTCTACTTGGAAAGGAAATGGCAGTCGTCGATGTGTTTAGGTTGTTGTGGTGATGAAATGGAAGCTGGAATTGTTAATCTGAAATTACAATTTACAAGAATTTTGAATCTTAGCTTAACTTAGTAGATTATGAATCTCGACAATGCTGAATGGAATTTGTAGTCCTCTTATGCTTTGTTAAAAGTATTTCTTTCGTCTGTCTTGCTATCTAAATGGGCTGTACGTGTAACCTAGATAACTAACATAAGGGCACTGCTCATCCATAGGTTTATTTGGTAGTTGGTACGACTAAAAGCATTTGAGGAGGGGCTTTTTTTTTTTTTTTTTTTTGGTTGCTCATCGTTATTGGTTACATGCCACATTAAAGAATGGGGAGTGCTTGTCGTTAAACGATTTGAATGGAGGGGCATCGCTGGTAAACTTAGGCTTCTATAGGAATGTAGTCACTATGTACTACGGCCTTACTTGAACAGGATCTGTTATATAGTCACTATGTACTAGTTTCTATCTTTTATTCCTGTTGTGGATAATTTGTCATCGATTGTGAATATTGGAATGATTACCAGTCTGTTGCACGAGTTAGTGCATTTTATCATTCTTGTTTGTCTAGACTCTAGACTGGCTGTCCTTTGTCGTTGTCTTGCAGACCTCAATATCCCATTCTCTCTAAAGTTTTCCAATGAGAAAAGCAAACTTAAGTCTGTTGAGACTGAGATAGGTCAGCTGTATGGCTCTATTTCTATGCATTTTTTTACGATCCTAGTTCCTGTCAATCCAAGTGCCTAGTCGGTTCAGTCCCTAAGGAAGATGTAATTATTTATCTACATGAAAGACTTTGAAAAATTGAACTAGAAATTTGCTTGTTCTCTTTACTTGTCTTGCTAGATATGCTCTTTTTTTTTTCCCCCTTTTCTATTTACTCTAAGTCTATACGTGCTTGCATGAAAGCACCTTTTTGATATACCAATGTGAATGCTGCAGGATGAGTGGTTTAGGTCACCAAGAAATTACATACGAGGGAAGTAGTTATGATTTCATTGGTGAGCCACATGAGGGTACTTCTGCCCGTACGAGGGCATTTAGCTTTGATGAAATAATGCGTCGGAGGAAGGCCAAGAAGCTAGCAGCAGATGTGAAAGAGAGGGCCGATAAACTAGCCGAAGACGTCAAAGAGGAGGCCAAGGATCTAACAGAAGATGCCAAACAGGGGGCCAAGAGGCTAACAGAAGATGCCAAACAAGGGGCCAAGACACTAATAGAAGTTGCCAAAAAGGGGTCCGACAGATTAACTGAAGATGTGAAAAATGGGGTAGAGAAAACTGAGAGATTAACCGAAGATTTGAAAGATGGGGCAGAGAAACTAAGAGTCGATGCCAAACAAGGGGCCAAGACACTAATAGAAGATGCCAAAAAGGGGTCCGACAGATTAACTGAAGATGTGAAAAATGGGGTAGAGAAAACTGAGAGATTAACCGAAGATGTGAAAGATGGGGTAGAGAAACTAAGAGTCGATGCCAAATGGGGAGTCCGAGATTCTGTCAAGGTTTCCCTAAAGAGTAAAGTTGAGGTGGTTAGTGGCTATCTACTAGGTGATGATAGTAGCAATTGCAGCAGAGACTCTAATCTTGGCATCCAGAAGCCTACCCTGGATGACGTATGGACAATTTCTAGAAAGAGAGATGCGCACGCAAAGACGGACCATGATCAAGGTAAAGCTAGAAGAGGACATGATCGTGATCTAGAGACCAATTTGAACCTATCATCAGAGAAAGATTCTGGTCATAAAAATGAAATTGGTGGCAGGTATATTGATAGGAGTAAGGTTGACGAGAGGTCAAGGCTCCACTCTGATCGTGACAATCGGAGTAAGAATTTTAGAGATACAAAAGGTGAGTTCAGATATATGGAGAGTAGCCGAGGAACCTTTGATGGAGGAAGCAAAAGGAAAGAAAGAACCGCAGATGTTCCAAAATACAATGAAAGACATGACAGAAATCAATATGTTTCAGGAAGAGGCCATGCTCTTGAATATGCGGACAGAAAGACAAAGATCGAGTCCTCTTATTCTCACGGTGACGAATCAAGGCTGAAAAGAAGGCGGTCGAGAAGTCAAGAGCAGTCCAAGGACAGATATAGGGGACGTGTCTCACCCTCGCCTAATGATGAGAAGCATATTTCTTCCCATAGACGCGATCAGGATGAGGTTTCCTTGCACTCTCAAAAAGAGAGGTATGCAAGACACCATTCTGATGCTGACAAGAAGAGAATGTCCAGCAATGGTTCTAGAAGCCATTACAACAAACATGAAGATTCTCTTAGTAGACTTGGAGGTTATTCACCAAGGAAGAGAAAAACTGCGGCTGCTGTTAAAACTCCTTCTCCACCTAAACGCTCTCCTGACAAAACGAGTGCTCCTCGGGAGCTCCCACCTACTGGTTCTGACAGACCTCTTAAATCCTTGTCTCTTTCTGGTGAACAGCTTACACATAAAACTAAACCTTCAGGTGTGGTTGATCTTGGACATGTTTCTGTGGCTACGAATGTTGTAAAGCCCTTCTATGCTCTTCCCTCCAACAAATTGTCCCTTGTCATGAGTGCGTCTATTGACTCCATCCAATTAACACAAGCAACGAGGCCTATGCGGAGGCTTTATGTAGAAAATGTGCCAAGTTCAGCTTCTGAAAAAGAGATTATGGAGTGCCTCGATAATTTTTTGCTATCATCAGGAGTCAATCACATCCCAGGAACCAAGCCATGCATAAGTTGTGTGGTACGTGCAACAAAATTTGGTCATGAGCTTAAAAACTGTTAATTTTAACGTTTCGCATTCATTGCTTAATTTTCTGCAGATTAACAAAGAGAAGAATCAGGCTTTGGTAGAATTCCTAACCCCTGAAGATACATCAGCAGCTCTTGCATTTGACGGAAGATATTTTTCTGGGCGTGTCCTAAAAATCCGACGCCCCAAGGACTTCATTGATGTGACAGTAAGACCTTTTTTCCTTTATTCTGTTGTCATGAAGTTTTTTTCACTTGTGCTAAATATTTGAGATTTTATTCCTTCCTCCGTTCCTTGCTGTTATATCTCTGAGTATGTGATTTGAAATGTTCCTAAGAGGTCGCTGCCTATGTTTTTCAAGATGCCGTAGTGTGCCTTGAAGAAGTAGATTCAAACTCGTGTAAGCATATGGATTGCATGCCTGGGAACAAAAAACAATCTATCTGACACTCGTAGGCTTCATTTCATTGCCTCTTGAACCATAGATCCCTATATGCCTGATGATCTCTGCTAATTCCATCATGGCCACCCAAAATCATGACATTACAGATGAGATAAGCTGATAATGTATTTATGTGATACATCTGCTGGTGGAATGGGAAATCATTTTAGAAGTGTAATGCGACTCAAAAGAGCCTGTAGCAGGAAAAAATTAGATGGTAGTTGTTCTCCAGCATGACATGTGGGGAGTGTTCTCCACATTTTATGGTGGAGTCAAATTCTTGTTGAATTTTTGTAGTTTGGTGCATGCTGCTGATTAACTAGTGTTACTTCTCTATTTTCATTTATAATGCATACATAGAAACTTGTGATTCTAGTAATTACATATTGTGGACTTTTGTATCACATCTCTGTTTGTTGTAAACTTGTGGTTGCAATATGATTGTTGATCAGATAATACTCTCTCCGTCCCGAATAAATTACGAAAGATTGACTTTGCATGATTATTAATATATGTGGTAACTTTGTGTGTTTTGACATTTTTACCCTTGTGAGTGTAGAGAGGAAAATGTGAGTGAGTAGAGAGAACAAATAATGATGAAAAAGATGGTGTGATATAAAGTAAGGATGTTTTGGACATAATATATCACTTCAAGGATTTTATTCTCACAAGCCACAACATAAGATTTTAAATTCCACAAGGTACCACTAGGAACTACCTGTATGTCTATTATGTCTACTAGTTAGTCTATTATGCCTATTAGTATGTCGAAATTACTAGTATGCCTACGCGGAATTCGACCGTAACTAGTAATATGCCCGCTGTACCTACTAATATGTCCATGCGGAATCCGACCGGAACTATTAGTACGTCCGTCGGAATCCAGTCGGAGCTACTAATATGCCGGTCGGGACTATTAGTACGTCTTCCAGAATTCGGCTGAAACTCTTAGTATGCCCACCACAATCCAACAGATTCGACCTCAACGAGGTCCGAACAACAAGTTCCTCTCCACAACCCATAATTCTACCCTCAGATCCATCATTTGGCTCCAAAATCAATTCAATCAACATAAAATCAACCTATCCAACTCAGATCAAGCGCCAATTCATCACGATGAACCAATCAACACAAAGTCCATGAGCGACTAATGGTTACGTACTTGCTTCAATGTAGACCGTAGCCTATGTATTGAATAACAAACAATTGGACCTACAGAGTTACATAAGAACAAGTCAAGAGTTGGTAGGCAGGAGTAAGATTTTATACAGTACAAGTCTACAGATTTTAAGGGGTCACAATCCAAAATGTTATGCAATACCAGGAGCATATAAACCTAGCAAGCAAAACCACGGTGGAGACATGCAACTGATCCATCATCTCTTCAAACAATAAGAAAAGCATGTGCTTAAAATTAGGGTTCCATACGAATCTGATGCGAAGGTTGAGGCTCCAGTCGGGGAAATTTGATGACGTGGCTTGGTCGACAAATCTTGATTTGGGGGTTGGGGTGGGGACGAGGGATTTGATGGATTGGAGGGTTGGAGAGAGCAGGCGGGTGAGGTGGGATGGGGCAGCACGAAGGCGGTCAAAGAGGGAGGAAGTGCATATTTTTCTGACGAAGAGGTAGAGAAGGAGGACATGGTGGAGGAGGGGAGAGAGTGATGAGTGACACATGGGGTTCCTAGGATGGACGTTATGGGAATAAAACTTTTTTGTGATACCTCTTCGAAAATAAGCCTCCAAAATGGCACCTCATGAGAATTGTCACTTTTAGATATGAAATAGTTGTCATTTATGAAAGTGTTGCAATTTGTGTGCGACATCCATTATTTAGTTGTGTCACAATATATCTAGGATGGAGGGAGTACCTTAAATGTGAAGCATTGTGTTTATACAATTATAGATTGTTAACCAAATGCCACCCATCGATAGTTGTGCATCGTGCGTGTTCATAGATACTGGGTCCCCTATTGCAGCTGATTCTCTATACTAGACCTGTGTTTCTTCTATTAGATAGGTTCCAGTGACTTTGTTCTTGTTCGGGCCACAGAGGGTACCAAGATCTTGTGCCAAATAATTTAAGCTCAGCTTTTGCATCAGAGTATCATACCTAGATTTTTTTTGCTTTATATCTGAATGAAGTAATTTGTCAAAGAAATACAATGATATCTGGATTCTTCTCATGCAACGATGTTATTAAATATTGTACTTTAATAGATTAATTTCTGGGTTGTGTTCCTTCATATCATTCTTAGGACTTCGAGAACCCTATTTATGGTCACCAGGATAGCGCTGTTAAAGCACTGGTTAAGTGGTTATCCTCTGATGCATGTGTTGAAAGTCTTTTATGTAATAATTTGATCACTTGCCGCTCAAGTCTAATGTTTTTTTTTTTTTTTTTTTGGTAGTCATTTTGCATCATGTTTCTGTTGGTAAGATGCCTTAGATTCTCTATCTGTTGTCAGGAACATTGTGTTTAATCAATTATGCATATATCTTATAATAGCGGCACATTGTGCATGCTTCAGGAAGACATTGCCCCTTAATCCAACTTGTTCTCTCGTGCCCCTTTATGTGATTTGGTTGAATCTAAATAGAGAGATTTTAAGGCCAAGGTCACCACGATGACAATGCGATGCTGTTTATTACTCAGTTCTCCAATTTGTCTTGCATGTGAAGGGAGTTGTCTGAATTGCTTTTTCAGGACTAGCTGCTTTGCCATTTACTCACATCTCTTTTGTGCAAATCAGACATGCTTGTCCTTTGTTTTTTCTGACCCTGTTGTTGAATCTCTTCAATAGGGATTTTATCTTGGGTATTTCATAATTCACGATTTGCATAGAGGGTGGCGAGGAAGCTGTTCCCTTATTAAGGAGACTCGAGGTGTAGTGGCTAAGCTAATGTGTTTGCCACTTTATTCAAGTTATTCTGGTTCATAGGAGAGGGCTGCTGGTATTCCATCTATTGACATATCTATTGATGTTCACTGATGCTCAGTAACAGCAGATGGTACGAGTGATATCTTTTTCCAGATGTCAAATGTCAAGCCAATATATTCTTGTTAATCTTCTCACACTTAATGAATGAGTAAATTTAGTATACAATTTGGAATTTTCAAACTCATAAAATCTTATAAAGTGCTGTCCCTGTTGGATTATGTGAGTATCAACTTCTTTGATGTCATCTGTTTGTGTAGGTGAAGGTGAATATTGTGACTTTGTTGCCTGTTGTCTTAAGTATTGCAGTTTCTTTATCTACATACCTATCGAAAGGAAGGGGGGAACTGTTTGGGTCTCTTGATACTCTGGAGCAGTTCTATATGTTCTATTTATTTATTTATATATTTACTTGTTTTTTCGGTTGAGTGAATTTAGTCATGGGAACTTACGTAATAATGATGAGGCTAGTGATGGGCATCAGCTTATATGTTTCACAGGACAACTTCACACTAAGTTCTTTGCTTTTTATTCTAGCCATTTTACAAGAGAAGTGTCGAAACAAATATTATTTTTCCTCAATGGTTTTCAAGTTGAGTGTAGTTCTCCTTCAACAAATATGTCTAGGGGTTCCATATACCGTACATGAACATTCCTAGTCTCTAGTTCATTTGTTCTCATTTGTTCTGTTAGGTCAAGCTCACGTATTGGGCTGTTAGCCAACTTCAAGTCTTCAACAAATAGAATTAATGTGATTTTAGATTTGTATGTGGTTCTGTGTGAGCTGTTATAAGTGATAATTCTAATGCCACTTTTGTTATGCCCTTTCCCATTTTACTCGTGGAGTATTAAGAGCTGCTTCTAGTTTACCTTTTATCTTTTGTCTTGGGTTGGGGACATTGCTAGCTCTAGGTAGGGACTAGTAGATAAGAAATTGATCTTAATGATAGAATGGAGGGTTGAAATTGAACTCTATTCCCCTATGTACATAGAGAGCCCCTTTACTAATTTGGGCTGGACGAGCGATGATTTTTTGTTTTCCTTTCTTTTTTATTTTCTTAGTGTACCATTTTAACCAACTAGAGGCAATCCCTTTCCGACCAAGTATGCTTGATAGGATTTGGCTTACCAACTTTGAGTCTTGAGGGTTGCCCTGTCAGTTTATTTGGCCCCACGGTTCTTCTGCCTCAGTCTTGTGGTGCTCTTTGGTTTGATGTTCATTTTGCTACTGAACTGTCATGTGTTTTAATGGGTGCTCGAGAGTGATGCTTGTGGAAAGATCTGATCAATTCCTCGTGTTATATCTGTCTCTGTGGTTTCAAAGTTCAAACAGAGGCCTCCATGCGAGAAATCACAAAAGATTTTGATGTTGTTTACAGTAGGCTCTCTATACAAGCAAGGACTAAATATTACTTCCTTTAGTCGACTGCTTTTTTTAAACCTGGTTAGTGGACTGCTGTTTTTTTAGGTTAGTTACTTCCTTTAGTAGCAGATAATAAACATCGAGTTTGAATTTTAAACCTGGTTAGTGGACTGCTTCTTTTTAGGTCAGTTTACTTCCTTTCACGCTTCATAGGACATCTGTGATGCCTTTTCTTACCCAGTGGCTTAGTGGAAGTTTTCTTAGGGAGTGTTACCTCCTCCAACATAACCTGTTGCTTTAATTAGGAATTTGGATGATGAAGAATTCCACGCTTTTAAGTTCTAGTGTTCTAAACCTTTTGGAGTTTTATGTTCTGCCATTGGATTTTATTTTGCCAGTATTTCTCTCTATCTAACTTCACCTGATCTCTCTAGGCAAAGTATTACTTCCTCCGTCCCATTTATTTTGCAACGGCACGTACCTCAAGATGTAATTTAGTATCATCAAACATCATTTGTTACAAAATTATTGTGAGACATTAATGATAGATTAAGTTATGAATTTTAATCTGAATCAATTTAAGGTTTTTCTGATATTGTTAAAAATAAAAACGGTAACACTCCGAAGTGCGTGTCATTGCAAAAATTATGGGACGGAGGAAGTAACACATATACATCTTCCTCTACCTGATCTCTAGTGAGTGAACAAGATAGGGACTGGGATTGCAGATATTGCATGTCACAACTCATTAGTCAAGTAAAAGAACACAAAGACCGTTTTTTCCTTTTTAGTTTGGTCAACGATTTTACATGCTTGTCCATAAATTGCAACTCGGGCTAAAAATTAACTTGAAGTAGGTTGTTTGGAGTGCAAAGAAAGGTTAAGAAATTTCTGTGTTTGCTTTTCCTTACTGATCTTCTTTTACTTGAAAGTTGTCCTCTCTGTTAGATTCTCATGCTTTAGAAGCTTATGTCATCTTTTTGACATTTCAATGGTTGGCTTATGTTCGTCAGCTTTTCATCTATCAGTTTCACTAAATGACTTTAGATTTTGTGTAAGTATAATGCATCCTCTCTTTTCTGAGGAACATTTTGGTTACATCATGTAGCAGGTTTTCAGACACTTGATATTTTCATGCAGACTGGTTCCTCGGAGAAGTCAATGGCACAAGCAGATGCTGTTGTTTCTCATTCAGTCAGTGATTTTGTGAAAGATTCTCCTCACAAGGTATGTTCGTTGCAAGAATTTTGTGGCCTGCTTTTTCATAGATGCATGCGCTTTTTGTGCATTTCTTTTTCCTTGATGGCTCTTTTTATATTTGTTTTGCTTGAGATGATATGGTTGGTTGTAGTACTCGCCCATGACTTTAGGGTGTCAGATCTGGATGGGGCTTTATCGTTCAGTGACCTTTACACTTCGAGAAAATTGACCAACTTCTTGTTTGTTTCTCTCTGTGATCCCTTGCTATTTTTTTTTTCTTTTTTAAGAATTTATTCTCCTCAGAATGATGACTTTCGCGTATCTTTATGCTTAGTAAAAAACTAAATAGCCCTAGGAGTATTGAGGTCTGTGATAGAAGATCTGTGAACTTGGTATACCAAACAGAACGGAGTGATGGGCAGACAGAAAAGCATGGTTTTTCATTAAAGATGTTGCTTATTGCTTTTTTCCCTGACTACCATAATTCGAACTAAGCCCAAGCTGCATATGCATTTGGACACGGCAAGGCGACTGATGGATGTTGAAGCATGTCTTATGAGATGCTCCTTCCGTTTCCATCGGTATTAATTTTCACATTTAATAGCAAAAGGAATTCTGAATAAACCAAAGAAAAAATAAGGAAAGAGGAAAATACAGGAACGATGGCCACCTTTTTTTTTAATTCAAAACTTATAAATTTAAGATTTAAACAATTGGTTATGATCTTCTAAGGTGATCATATTTATGAAGTTTTGAAAGATATTATTATGATTTAATATGTAATCAGCAAACTATAATATCAATACAACAACAAATCAAGTCTTTATTCCATCAAGTGGGGTCGACTACATGAATACGACGACGTCATTCCAATCTATCATGTACATCATCTTTTGTAAGATTATGATAGATCACATCATATTTCAAGGTTTCTCTCATGGTCTTTTTAGGTCTCCCTCGTCCTCTCTTGACATGTGCTAACTCTCAAACTTCACATTTTCTAACAAAAGTTGTGACTGATCTGCGTTTCACATGACCATATCATCTTAGTCGTGACTCCCTTATCTTATCTTCTACTGAAGGTACACCCACTTTTTGTCTGATAACTTCATTTCGTATCCTATCTATTTTTGTATGTCCTCACATCCATCTTAACATTTTCATCTCGTTTACACTCATCTTATGTACATGATGTCGCTTAATTACCTAACATTCTGACTCATACAGTATCGCTGATCAAATAGCTGTCTTGTAAAACTTTTCTTTTAACTTGGTAGGTATTTTAGGATCATATAGCAGCCCTGAAGTATCCTTCCATTTCAGCCAACCTGTTTTAATCCTATGATCAATATCTTCATCAATTCCTCCATTCTTATGTAGCATCGAACCTAAATATTTGAAAGAATCCGTTTTAGGGAGAGACTCTGTTCCC
>JAOVYX010017598.1:0-21874 GCA_035668315.1 Drosera spatulata | reverse complement strand
GCAATATGCTTCAGTGCTTTAATATGGAGCCAGGAACTCCTTTGAGCGTTGAGATCAGAGGATAAATTGATAGATCTTTGTTGCCAGCAGAGGGGAAAGAAATGGCACGGGAGTTCCCTTTGTCACACTAAGCCAAGGTTCTCAGTGATATAGTATGGATGGCGAGGCCGGAGGCCTTCATTTCATGTATCTCTCCTTCCCTTCGAACTCTCGCTAAGTAGCTCTGGTAATGTCCTCCGCCATCTTTTGCAAGCGCAAGCGCTTGGTCATTCTCAAGAACGAAGGGACTTCCATAAGTACTGGAATTTCTCACATATGTAATGTTTTTGGCTCCTGATAATTATGTCATGTCGTGAGTTAGTGTCACTCCTGATGATTACACATCTGCAGGTGCGTTCGCTACCCGATGGTGTGTAGCAACAGGTGCATCTGACTTCATCCATCCATAATCTTAGAGGGTATCTGACTAATCCTATTATCCTACTTTGGAAACATGGCATATCCTAGAACCATGAGTGTGAACCAGTATACACTCTAGGACGGTCTTGATTATCATTTCTCTACTCTGAATCAGTGTAAACTATTGCTCGGTCCCAGCAACAATCTATATTCTTTTCCCCCTTGTACACAAACTCTGTGACTATTATCGGCCAACAAAAGAGAGACAAAAACAGCGACACGAACCGTAAATACCAGCTTAATTAAGATTCAAAAACCAGGAAATGAGATAGGTGTCTACGATAATAAACAATTGACTCAATAATAACAGGTCATTGAGTAGGTGATAGCTTCGAAGTTACGTAAATGTCGAATCCTGAAATAATATCTTCCTTCTGTGAACAATAACATCTTCAATCTTCAATCCTCGTCTCTGTTCCACGCTTGTTGTCGAGCTCTCAGCAGCTTCCACCCATACAGCAGCAACATCTTAGACCCGCCCAGCTGTAGAGTACCACAAATAATGTCACCTTTTGGTAATGTACAATATTAAATGTCATATTTGACCCAAAAAAAATATTAAAATGTCATATTATGGCAAAGATGCAATTAGAACGAATCAACCAACCAGAGAAAATAGTTTATTAACCAGCCTGTTTAAGCTAACAGATTTCCCGGCTTTTTTTCCCCACGAATACATCCTAAAAAACCTTTGGCTTCGCTAGACAATTCATGTGAACTTTGTTACCCTTGTATTAGTGATGAAGTATGTTGCAGATTAGTTTTCCAACGCCTTGTTTGTCAAGACATTCTCCAATGGTGTCATGTCACTCGAGAATCCCAACACCATTTTGAGATATTTGTAACGAGTAGACAATACTCCCTCTGCCCGAAACTCTTGTACTGGTTTGATCCGAATCGATTTTTATGTGTGTGCTGTATTTGATATGTTTTGATTAGTATATTATGTTTTTTGATGATAGTGGTGAGTTTGATGTAAAGAGATGAAAGAGAATGAGGAAGAAGATAGTGAAGTGTAGTGAGATATTGTGATTATTTTTATATAATATTATTTTCAAATAAAAAAATAAAATAAGCGTTGTAAGATTTGTGGAACGATTGAAAATAATAATGTTACGAGAATTATGAGACGAAGAGAATAATATAAAGTGAACTTTTTTTGTAAAATGACCACTCTGGTCTTTAACATCTATGGAGAGTCGAATAAACGATGATGGTGTGAGAACATGTATAAAAGATAAGTTTTGACTCAAAGAGTTCTCGTATTGGAATTTTTATGGGACAAATTATAACAGAAAAATTGTTTTGCATTTGTTTTTCTAGGTGCCACCACTACTCCATAGTCTATGCTAATAAGCCCTTTGAATCAAAATGAAAACATCAACAAAGGAAAAAAAAGAGCGCGCTTCATCCGCCAAAAAAAAAAAAAAAAAACATTAGTCTCACGTCCGACTCAACTCGTCAGAACCGGGTCATCACAACCCAGATCTGACTTCGGAGACTTGCGCGCAATTGAGAAGAGACTCGTATATATGCTTACAAGCCCAGTATAAAGTTGGAAATCTGATTCTGCTGGTGCGACGGGGCCTGAATGTACTGTAGTGCAGCATATGATGGTGGTGGCGGAGGATACTGTGGTGGATGGTACTGGGCCTGAGGAGGATACGCTTGCGGCGGGTATCCATGTGGTGGAGGGTACCCTGAAGAAGAAGATAACAAAGACATCAGATTGACAATGAAACTAATCAATGGGATGAAACATGGTGGGATTTAAGCAATGACCTTGAGGGGGAGGAGCGCTGAAGCCGGGCTGTTGCTGATTGTGGTAGTTCATGCTGTTTGTGTGAAGGTGGTGGATTGGCTTTCGAGGATATGAAAGGGAATGGAGTCCCGGTTGTCTCTGTTTTGCATTCACTTCGAAGTCAAGCTGCATGGGACCTTATGAGTCTATGATGTTATTTCTGTAATTGTAAGATCTTTTCCTGTAGACGTCGTTGTGTGAGTAATCTTTTCGTGCATCGAAAAATCATCAACATTTTTGCAGATAAGCACAGTGATCTGCTGTTATTATGTCTTTACCAAACTCTCCCAGTTGATTAGTGTGATCTAGTGTTAACTTGAGTACATTTACAATTCCCTCCGTTTGATCCATCTCCTCCAATGGTGTATTGCAGTGTTCACTCTTATGTAAGCTGTAAATTTTTTGACTCAAAGAGGTTCCTGAACCTCAATCACTTATAAATCAAGCCCTGTGCTGTATGAGTTTGCTTCAGCTTTATAACAATAGAACGCGAGTTGTCTGTTTGCTGTGGATCCCTCGTACTAGATCTCTTTCATACTGGAGCTGCACAGCATAGGTGGTCAGAGTCGGATGCATCAGTGCCTCCATATTGAGCCAGGAACTCCTGTGAGCTTGCCGCCGTCAGGCGGTCAAATCCACGGATCTTTGTTTCTCGAAAGATCCGAGTAGTACAACCACATTCCATTCCTATACCTGTCACTTCAGCATGTTAGAGAATGTAATAGCTTAGGGTTTTGCTCACCATGCCATAAAGATATTGTATAGCTTAATTCTTCTTTACACAAATCGGTCTTGTGCTTTGCATAATTTGGAGTATGAAACAGCAACACAATACGAGAGTAATCACCAGCGTACTTATCATTCATAATGCAGGAAATGAAGTAGGTGTCTCTGCGACAAAGATCAAGTGACTCGATAAAAGGACAAGTACAGGTAGTTTCGACGTTTCATAAGATTGAAAAGAATCTACATCAAATGAATATCTTCAATCTTCATTCTCGATATTTTGATCGTTGTAGTCCACTCAAAAGCATGCTTCTAGAAGGCAGCAACAGCACAGAGCAGCAAGACTGTGGAACATCAAAAAATGTACATTAAACTTCTGCTAATACATGATATTGAAATGAAATACTCTCTCCGTCCTATCTTATGGACCACATTTTCTTATTTAAATCATCCCAAAATATAACCAACATAATATATTTCGTAACTTTTTCACATGAAAAATATCAAAACAAATCATCATCTCTTACAGTACATCCACCATCTCTTTCCTTCTCTTCTCTCATTTTCTCTCCCAAACCCTACTTAATTCCCACTATCATTAAAAAAAATACTCTTTTTCATCAAATCCCATAAAAATTCAATACACACCTAAATCCGCGTGCTGGATCAAAATATTCGATAAATTTAAGGGAATGATGCTAAGAAAACGGAGCAGACAAAACAGCAAAAAAAAAAAAGAATAATCAAATAAAAAGATCCAATGTTTAAGCTAAGGACTGGCCTCCGATCACTAGAAAATTAAGAATGAGAAATGCCCCCTACACAGAATAAGAGAGAGGATGTGTGCAATATGAATCATAATTTAGAAATACAGGCAACTCTGACTGTCGATGTACTTCGCACTAATACAGTTTGCTTCCTTATATCCCGAGGGTTAGTGTGAAAAAGGATGTTAATCTATACACCAAACTCACAGCTGTATTTAAAAATATCGAAACACAAAACCGAAAAACTGAATGTTGCACATACCAAGCAAAACCTCCACAATGCCACTACAACGAATAGAATAAATTAGACATTCCAGCTTCATCAAAAGACCAATTATAGAAGGTGCATGGAAGTGATTCTGTGTATCACCGTTTTATTCTTTACCCCAATCGTTAGTTAGTTATTCTTTACCCCAATCGTTAGTTTGTTACACACAGATTCGAAAACTTGGGTCTCTTTATTCCATTATTGCCGATGGCTGGACAGTACAATAGGAGAAAAAAGAACAAGGGACTGCCTCGTGCCCGCTTAACCACCACCGATGTATATCACTCTTGATTGTACCTAATAATTCATCCACTAGACAATATGATATTATGACAAGAGACAAAAATGATACGGCTAACATGTTGTCATTGCTTACTCTGGAAAAAAAATTGATTAATTTCAGCTCATGCATTATTGAATTAGAATGATATATATCAATCAAACAATGTGCCCATCATTATGAGCACAACAATTTTCAATGCCAGAAAGCCTCATAGAGACACTACTGTACACACATGACAACGCTATTTGTAGACCTATTCCATGAATCTTATGAAGATCATCAGTTATATGAGTACTATACACATATGACACAACGCTATTTGAAAACCTACTACACCTCGGATTTGCGTGGTATAAGGGGGATTGAGAGTCGATAAGAATGACCCTGCGCCTGTAAAAGGGTGAGCTTAAACTACAAGACTCCACAATTAACGCCCTTGTAAGGTCAAAAACCCGGTTGCGATAGATCCACCAAACCGTCATTTTCTCGTGCACCCAAGCAAATGGTATCCGTCTCTCGCAAAATAAAGACGGGTAAGAGTTACCAACACATAAAGAGTCACCATTAACGGATACGACCTTACTAAATCGGCGTGGTGTAAAGTTGAAGGACCAAGTAGAACTTAATAGTAGGTCACCTTTTCTGGTCCTCTTTCTATCCCAACTACAAATTTGGCAAATATCCGTACCACGCAGAGTATGCTACAGCTAGTCTAGTTCTAAAGTCTCTAAATCATCTTCAAAGATAATCAAATCAATCTTCAACCACAACATATAGTTGGGACCAACCCGGAGCAAAAACAAATTCCTATCAACCCTTTCAATCGAATGAGTCAAAACCCAGTGAAAATAAAATATCAACCCTCTTAAAAATCAAAATATCCACAAAAAACAAACAAAAATTGAAATAAAAATATCTATGACGAAAAATAATATAAAAAAACCCCAAAAATAGCAGGCTTCAATGCTTTCATCATTTATCAGCAAAAACAAACTCTGAAATTTCAAAGAAACCGCAACCACCACGACCATGACCACGACACACAAACTAACTCTCCCATGACCGGGTCAACTTTTCCGACCCGGGTCGGGTCAGATCAACCCAGCTCGGGTCAGATCAACCCAGATCGGACCCATGCAATCAAAAACAGAAAAGGAAATCGAGAGTCAGTCGTCTTATGCATACCAGCCTTCCATGAGTCCGGCGTTGTTATTCTGCTGCTGCGGAGGCTGCTGAGCGTACTGAGGCGGCGCGTACTGAGCCTGTGGAGGATACCCTTGCGGCGCGTACCCCTGCGGCGGGTACCCTTGTGGTGGGTACCCTTGTGGCGGAGGGTATCCTCCTGGTGCAGGATACGCGTCCTTCGGGTACCCCTCCGGTGGATACCCTAAACAAACCAAACCAAACCAAACCAGACCAAATCAAATCAAATCGACATCGAAATTCAATAGAACAATATCAGCGACATCATGGAGTATAAACTAACCTTGAGGGGGAGGGACGCCGACGGGGGGCTGCTGCTGGTTGTAGTAGCTCATGTTGGTTGGGGTTTGGTGAGATGGAGAAATGGAGAGGAAAATGTGGGATGAATAGGAGAGAGACGATGGGAGTGGGATTCGGGGGAGGTTTTATTTATTTTTTGAGGAAAGGATGCGAGTGGGAGTCGCAATCAGTATTTTAAAATTGCTGGTCAGGTTGATTTCAGATTTCCTTTTGCAAGTGTCATAGAATTAAGTATGGTTGACGCGAGTGCGTGTTTAACCTTCAAGTGTTGCAGAATTTTGATGGGAGAAACGCCGCTCGAGATCTACGCGAGTGCAACGTCTATTTACTGTTCCTCTGACTTTGACTGCTCATAAAATCTTTAACTTCTATTAGCTGCTCAGAAAGGGCTGAAGCTGATCATAATGAGCTGTAGCTAATACGGCCCATGGGCTCAAACAATCCAACTGATCCGGCCCACAACAGTCCACATTATGTGGCTTTTGGAGAATCATCCACACTGTCCACGGTCTCTTGAAACCCAATAAACTTTTAGGCCAGATGGTCATTCGTGAAGGCCCGGCCCAAGAACTCAGTCCAATACCAATGGTTGGACCAACCAATCTAATAGGAGTATCTGATACCGGATACTATGCACCCAAGTTACAAGACGATGAAGTCTGTTTTTGCAATTTCATCAATGAGCTAGTAGAACAATTACAGCAACATAATCATTAGTCGACGTTATTTGCCCACTTGTACAGCGAACCACCACTGGTTGAAGTTACTGATCGAACTAACAGCAACATAGTCATTGCATTAAATCGATTAATTCGTTGATAATGAATAGACGAAGTCGCAGGAGTGTATGGAACTCTTGTGTGGCATATCTTAAACGGAAGTCTTAAGCCTGAAAATGTCTTCGGTTTAGAGCACTTGCATCACAGCCTCTATTTTTTCCCTCTTAGTTTTTCACTTTTTATTATATATAATATTAAAATAAATTGATCTAAAAAATAGAAAATATTATAATAATACGATAATTTTATGGAATTTTTCTATTTTATATTATAATTTATATATTTTCACACACATTCAAATATATTTTTTCATAATTTTTTCAACTTTTTATTATTCTAATTTTATTTTTTTGTCTTTTCTTACACAATCTTTATTTTATATAATTTAATGCAAGTGCTTTTCGGTTAAACGAAAAACAATTAGATTTCGTAAATCGATTCTGGTCTGTGCCCACATGGTTTTTTTTTCTTTTTTCTTTTCCCAAAGTGAGTTAGGAGTTGAATGTCAGCCTAGTCGTGGGTGTGGCAAGGAGCCAGTGGCATGCACCATAGGGGGAAGCGAGATCTATGTTGGAATCTCGAAGAAGATGATTACTAATTGCATCACGTTATTTGCCAGCTCGCTCACCCTTCATCCTTCGCTTCCACCACGTTGCACGAACTAGGTTTGCAACTGTTGTGAATCTTCATCAAATCTCCACAAATATCATTTCCTAACCCAACATGTACGTTCTCATCAAAATTTGTCTTTGGATATGAAACTTGGACACTTAATAATAGTATGTGTTGCAGAAAGTCTGTGGTTTGTCATGACTTCGTGTAGCTGGTCTCTCACCTTTCGAAATATCTGTGATTCATAGATTTCCAATTTTGTAACTCAGTGATTTCGATTTCACGTTCGATTTGAAACCATATTAAAAAAATCAACCTTATTAAAACTCTAAATTGATAACAGAAACCTCCTTGTGAATCATAAGATTCTTAACATGATTCGTGTACGATTACGTGTCCATCTTTCTCGGTCCCTTCCTCATTGAATCGTATGCTCCACCATCGACTTAATCATATGTGCAATAGTTGATGAATGCTTGGAAGTGTCTCCCATAACCCACATGCCTGCCTTCAATAATTTTGCCTAAAGTGAGGAAACAATGAATGATCCAAAAGAGGGAGATGAGTAGACTTAATAAATGATGATGATGGGGCGCTCAATGCAGAATTTTTGCAGTAGTCTTGCCTAAGAAAATGGGGGACAAATCTCAACTCAATTCACATTTTAAAAGTTCCAACGATGCAAGGAAAAAACGACAAAATGCTAGCTTATGAAGATCTTGCTCGTATAATATATTTGATCGAAAAATATATTGTTAGGAAGACCGCTGCTAGATCTTGTGTGTGTGCTGCAGAGGAGGAGATTGTGAATGGCTCTGTTATTTGTGTTGGGTTTCCACGACAACACATGATTTTTCAGCCCCTCCCCCATTCTCTTCGCCATGGGTCTTCATCTTCAACAAATTTATAACTCCTCTATGATTTCCAGGTCCGTTATACTGATACGGCCGGATAGGGTCATGCAAATTGGGTTTGATGTGTCCTTTATATGTCCATGTTTCAATTCCAAATAGACCTTTGTTTGATATATTTGTTAAAAACACTAAAATCACATAGTAAATCTATATTATATACTAAGCAAATAGAGATGGTTTTGTCTTTAACCAAGAACTTTTGATTTTATCCGTTCAATTTTTCATCCGATGGTTCCGATTGAATATTAATAAGGGAAAAATGTATTTAACCCCTTAAACTTTCGATCCTTTACATTTTGTCATACTCAACTTTTGAAATACATATATCCCCCTATGAGGGGGTTTTGCAAAATAAAAATAAAAAAATATACATTCAGGAGGGTCATATGTAAAAAATCAAGATTTTTTTCAAGTTTAGGGGTTTTAAGTGCCTATTTCTAAAGTTAAAGGGGCCAAAGTATAAGAGGTCGAAAGTTCAAAGGGTTAAATGCTATTTTTTCTATCTATAATTGTTCGAACATACGAAAACTTAGAAAAAATACTAAAAACATACACAAGGAATCAAAATTCCAAAAACTTACCATTCATCCATCTTATTAAATCCCTAACCCTATTTTCATCTCCACTCCAACCCCTATCATCACTCAATCGCCGACGAAATCTTCTTCAGAATCTTCATCGTAATACGACCATCGTCCTCGAAATACGACAAAGTAATCAAAATCTCCTATGGAATCCGCTACGTCGTCGGAATCTTCATCGGAATATGAAACAGAGCGTTTGTATTAAATGAAAATAGAGCGAATGACCAAAAATAAAACAAAGCGGAAGTGAAAAAAAAACAGAACAACACTACAAGACCAAAAATAAAACGTCTTAAGGAAAAATAGAACGTTCTAAGAAACAAACTCAAATTAAAATAGAAGGGCCTTCGATGATTTTTTAATTTTTTAACCTTCTCATGTTTCCGTAGTTTACAAAATTGCTCAACGTTGCTAGCCAGTGAAGTACAAGTTGCGCCATCATCTCTTACAAATTGTGAATTAGTAACTTGCAAAATCACAAAACATGAGCTTTTATTCACAAAGCAGGAGCTCATAGCACGGTTAGCACCCATGTCCCAGGATCCAGCAGGCCGGATACCTCGGCAATTATCCCCCATAATAGAAAAGAGGTCATCCATGCCAAAACTCCATAGGTCCAAAGGGTTCCCAGCATCCTGATTGGCATCACAGCCAACGAATGCATTCCATGAAAGATGTTTGCAAGAACTTGAGCTCGGACTCGAAGTTGCAGAGATCTTCATCCAGCTTTTCTCCATTGTCAACAACAAGCAGCACCAAAAAAATAAAAAAAATCTCAATACAAAAAATGGGAATGAAAACAAAACACATGAACAAAAATAAAACAGAACGATAATACGAGAAAAAAAACACAGAGCGGCAGTACAAGATAAAAAACAGAGCACCTTAATAAAAAAACAGAACGCCCTAAGCAAGAAACCCAAATTGTCATATTTTTTTTCATTATACAAACCCAAACCCAAATAAAACGCATGAATAAAAATGAAAGAGAGCTTGTATAAAATCAAAATAGAACGTATGAAAAAAAATAAAATAGAGCGCCTGAATAAAATTAAAACAGAACGTCAGTACAAAAATGAAACAAAACACCAGTATAAAAATGAAACAGAATGCCTGTTCTGACATGAAACAAAAATAAACAAAAATTGATTAAAAACACTCAAATAATGAGAGAATGAATCATAATATTAATACGAGACTTTGGTAAATAAAGCGATGCTCAATAATATAAAAGTTTTCGATGTGTCATTTTATCGAATACTTTGTGTGCATCCAACTTTTAACTCAACAAGAGTAAGAAACATTCATTAAATTTCTCCTATCGAAACATAGCATAAGGAAACAAAGATCAACTCATCCACTATAACAACTTCTAACCATACAGAATCAACCGCATTCTTCACCAGCAAACTCCACAATGCACAAATCCACACCATTCACATATATAATTCACTAATTCGACTTCGAATACACCAATCAACATCGCCCACACTAACATTACTAGTAAAGATCCGTTGATTCACCTCGCAGACTCGTTGTCAACTTCATTAATCTCCGTCTTCGATTGAATTAGAATTAATTCGTAATCACAAACGTCCCATGATGTCCGAGTAAGATTCGAAGCGATAGGAAGGGGAGTCGAGGTCGTAACGGGGGAGATTGTGAGGGAGGGGACGACGTTCAGGAATAGGCGAGGCACGGCAAGAAGGGTGACGAGGGAGGGATGTTGGAGTTAACAACACCAACCCAAACCTGAGATTAATTATAAGCCCAAATCCAAGGTCCATAACTAAACCCTTGGATATTTTGTCTAGAATTTTATAAGGGTAGGTTCTATAATATTTTCTAAAATGTTCTATGAGAATATCTATGGAAAGATTTCTAGGATTATTCTTGAAGAACTCTAGAGAGTTTCTCGTAATCGTTGGATCGTTGTAATCATCACCGTCCATTAGAGGAGGTGAGTAGCATAAATAGGGGTTATGCCATTGTTGTAAGATTACCCAAGACAAATAAGAGTTTTCAAGGTATAAAAGTGAGTTGTATCCACAAAGTGTGTAGTATTTTCATTGAGTCAAAAAGTTTAGGAATGTGAGTATTGTATCGTTTCCACAATATCAATAAAGTATTTTGTTTTGGTCACTCTTTCATCCTCATAAATTCAATAATTGGTATCAGAGTCAGGTTGGTAGCTTGGTGTAAGATTTTCGGTCCAATTAGTTTGAGACCAAGGAGTCATGGCGAATCTTTCAAGCACAACCGGAGGTGTGGAAAAGCTCAATGGCAACAATTACAGTTATTGGAGAACATGCATAGAATCCTATTTATAAGGACAAGATCTTTGGGAGGTTGTGAGTGGTAATGAGATTACATCACCCTCCACAGAGAATGCCGATGCATATAGAAAGTGGAAGATCAAAGCTGGAAAGGCTATGTATGTGCTTAAGACAACCATTGAGAAAGAGTTGATTGAGCACATACGTGAAGTAGATACTCCAAAGAAGATATGAGACACATTCAAGTCGCTCTTCTCGCAGAAACATGATGCTAGACTCCAACTCTTGTAGAACGAGTTGATGTCTACCAAGCAAGGAGGTATGTCTATCAATCAATACTTCACTAAAATAAAAAATCTATGTCGGGACATATCTCAGTTAGATCCAGAGTCCAAAATTAGTGAGTCCAGGATGAGAAGGATCATCATCCATGGACTACCGCCAGAATACAATACCTTCGTAACGGCGGTGTAAGGTTGGCCTACTCCACCATCCATCTCGGATCTGAAGAATTTATTGGCTAATCAAGAGACTCTGGCTAGACAAATGGCGGATGTTTTCAAAAAGAGTGAAAAGAAAGCACTCTTTAGTGGGAAATAGAGAAGTAACTTAAGAAGACATCAACAGAAGAGTACATATTCAGGTGGAGCAAAGCAAGCTCGAGATAAACAAGATCAGTCACAAAAAGACACGCACAAAAAAAACTTTACGTGTTATAACTGTGGTAAGAAAGACCACATAGCATGAGACTGCTGGTTTAAGAAGAAGGACGTAGAAGGAAACATGGTGACTCGTATCCACCATGATACCACGGGTGAGAAAGAATGGGATGTCTATGCATCCGACATAACCACAGAGGAGGTTGCCCTTTTAGCACACTCAAGCCCAGAAGTGATAAGCTTTAATAAGGATCAGATTGTTAATTCGGTCTCCTCTAACCGTATGGGTAGGAATAAGAAGACGCCGCAAAAGATTATCAAACTTAAGGGAAAAGAAAAGGAGGTGCGATTGCAGAATGCCTATCATGAGACAGATAAAAAGAGAAATTTTGTCTCCGTATCCCAACTCACATCATGTGGGAACTATATGTGTTGGAGCCAATTTACGTATCGCCCACTAAACCAACGTACGTAGATAAGTCTCAAAAGAGCATGATCACGAATTTATGGAGTATGAGACCTGGGCATGTGAACTCCTGCAACAAGTCAGGGAGAAAGGTGCAAGAGAAATCAAATGAGCACAATGACAAAGGTGCAAGAGAAGATCCTCTAGAGTTAAGAAAATAAAGCCAAAGTTCGCGAATGTTGCTCTCACTATAGAACAAGACACAAAGGAGACTTCGAAAGATAAAATAGAATGGGCATTACGAGAGCAAGTGCATATGAAGCCATGCCGTACGAAGAATCGAAAAGCACATTGCTTCAATAAAGATGTCGAGCAAAAGAAGTTCAAGGAACATGATCAGCCACTTGGATGAAAGTAAGAAGGGTTGGTGTTGAGGGGGAGTATTGCAGTTAACAACACCAACCCAAGCCCAAGATCAATTATAAACCCAAATTCAAGGTCCATAATTTAATCCTTAAATATTTTGTCTAGATTTTTATAAGGGGTAGGTTCTATATTATTTTTTACAATGTTCTATGAGAATATTTATGGGAACATTCGTAGGATTATTCTTGGAGAACTCTAGAGAGTTTCTCATAACCGTTGGATCGTTGTAATCCTCACCGTCCATTAGAGGAGGTGTGTAGTATAAATAGGGGTTATGTCATTGTTATAAGATTATCCAAGACAAGTAAGAGTCTCCAAGGTATAAGAGTGAGCTGTGTCCACAAAATGTGAAGTGTTTCCATCGAGTCAAGAAAGTATTGTATCGTTTTCATAACATCAATAAAGTATCTTGTTTTGGTCGCTTTCTCATTCTCATAAACTCAACAAGGGAGTGGTGGGAGAGGGTGGCGGCATGATGGTGGTGGTGCTGTGACCGTGAAGTGTGAGGCGGAGAGTAACAGAGAGGATGAGGGAAAGAAAGTGGGAAAATGGAACAAATTGTATGTCTGTGGAATTTTGTCCGTATATATTGGATTCTTTTTATAGTTGGATCATTTGTTGTTAAAAATAAAATACAATCATTAGTCAAACTAAAAGAGAAAGATTATTCAATATAATTTATTGTTCATCGATATATTTTGATTGAATTTTAGAAGGTAAATATTTAATTTAAATATCTATCAAATCTACAATTAATATGAAATGTTAATTTTCATAAATAATAAAATAAAAGAGAAGACAATAATATTCCATTTACAAAATATTGTCAAATAAGATGATTCATTTACAAAATATTGACAAATAGGATGACATCATAAAGAGGAGTATTACTTTATCATTACTATATCTGTTAAAAAATTATATCATATCTTTTATTTATCGTATAATCAATACATTTTTATTTTTTTTGGTATCGTGCATCATTGCACTGAACGAATGTACTAATATAGTGCTAAACAAATGATAATACCGTAAGATTTGGATCACTCTCTATAATATCAATTGATTTTGGATATGAACTCCTAAGATCCTATCAGATAAAATTGTTGATTAGTTAGTTCTGTCCAACCCGGATGACCTAATTGGAGTGTTTGTCAATGAATAAATTCTTATAGAGACGTACCACTTTTATATCCTCAAATCAGCGACAACATGCTCACAACAATGCATATACTTTAATCATAAACATGATCTGAAAATAACAAACTGTAAGTGCATGATTTTATCCCGCTTACGGGTGCGATTATTCCGTTATTTGAGGGCAGAGAAGTCACGCGTCGTCGTCGTCGTCATGGGATGAATCGCCCCCATGCCAAAACTTGAAGACAGACAGGCTGGAGGGAGAAGGCGTTGTTCCGATTTTGTTTGGTCATTTCATTTCCTCCACGATCGCCCTTTCTTGGACGCATTCGCATTTCCCCACTTTATAACTAAATCGATCCCCCAAATTTAGGCTCGCTAGCTCTGATTTATCACGTGACACCAACAGTGTGCTTAAATGTTTCATTGAGAAGGTTGCGCAGGTCCCAATAATGGACACATGAAAATGACGCGAGAGAGTTTCAGGACGCCCGGTGCAAATAATGGACTATAGAATTCATGAGATGATGTAAGGTGAGATTCAAATAAAATATCCAAATCGAAGTAAGAATGTTAGATTACGGACAACAAGATGCTGAAGTACTTCAACAACTCTTCTGACTTGTAGTATTTTATGAACTCGGTCGCAAGTAATTACATACCTGGTTATAAAAAGTTTTTCGCACACCGCGTATAGAATTTTCCTAATCATTATATCATATTATCTTGTATATGGTGTTGAAAATCAACTGTACAAAAAATCCGAACACATAACAAGTGATGACAAGAATCGAATTTAAGACTTTTCATCATGACTTGTTCTGATATATTATCGAGAAAATAATCTTATCAAACATCCGAATTGATGATAAAAAATCCAAAATATAATATACCAATAAAAGGCCTAATCTCCAGCATCTTATACTCCTAAAAACATTACGAAAAATAACGGTTACTACTACTTACATAAGATCTACCCCTTGAAGCAACATGAATGAATCGACAGTAAACGTGGCAGATAGTTAGAGAGTTGCACGTACGACGTGGAGAGTATTGATGGGTGTAGGGATGGACCAAGACAAATCATGGGGCGAGAAATGGACAGTTTCCTATTGGGACTACAATTGTATAAATGGATAAGCATGTATCCATCCACGCCTGCATAGTATAACATCTGTTTACACTGCACCTGACCAACATTGGAGAGGAGAAACAGACAGAAGAAATTAAGCCTGAAATAGATTGATTGCTAGCTAGGTGAGAAGAGGGCATAATATGACCATGTGAAATTGCATGAGGATATCGCAGTAGTCATCAGACTCGCAGATTTTGTAGGAGCAATTCATGCTTTATTTCATTATTTCAAATTTTTTTTAAGAGCAGCACTTTGAGAGCTAATGATTCATATATGCACGTCGGATATCTATTAACCCATCATCATATCATCCTTGTTGTAAGTGCACGGACATCAACCGTCATCATCCTTGTCGTAAGTGCACGGATATCAACCGTATTTAGAGTTTAAACTGCCACTTTGTCTTAAAATTTTTGCAACGATACGTTTTTTTAAATTTAAGTTAACACGATTTTTTAAAAATTATTATGAAATATTAATTTTAATCCTGAACTAATTTAAGAAATTTTTGACATCGATGAAAATAAGAACGAAAATACATGCTGTTGTAAAAATTATGGGATGAATAAAATACGAGACATTCATTATAAACGAATAATTTGTTTAATATTATTTTGAACATTTTATTATTTTGATTATTTCAAAATTGATGAAATAGATGTAGAATAATAACTCCAAATCGATTGATAATAAATGAAATTCTAATGTGTGTAGGATACTAGACACACCTCCTGGAGGAATGCCCCCTTCGATGCGAATTATGGACATCATTTGAGTGGCATCAAACATTGTGCCGTTGATTGTTTCAAGCTCTAAGGCTCAAATATGAACCGAATATTCTCCATAGATGAGTTGCTTGTGAGCAGTAAAGTTCCAAGTCACCTCCGGGTCGATTGTTCCACTCAGAAACTTGACCAGGCTTTTCCATTTCTTCGGCTTCCGTCATCATTCAATTCAATGGTTTTGACTTCAAACCCTACCTATATATAATTAATCGATCGATCGGATAAACTCAAACTACAGTCAACTGTAACTCTATCCGAGAGAAGAGGATAAAGATGGAAATCAACAAGCGAGGTTCATCACAATCCACAATGGCGCACTAATCTACACAATTACTAATCTAGTCAAAATGGGTAATTAAATAGTACAACAACTTGGAAACCATTGAAATCCATCTAAAAGATCCAAATCCTAAAGTGAGGGTTCGTCTATTGATAAATACCATAGAAACATATTGATTGTTGTGTCATGGATTCAAGGTTGATTATATAGTGCACACAGTGGTTCTATTTCCTCGAGGGAATATTACGTTTTCCATCCAGCTGTAACCATGCATTTGTGATGTGGGATTCGAAATAAATGAATGAAATAAAATCTGGGAAACGTCAAAATTAATCTCTCATTGTACTCAACCCCTCGTGCTGTCTCCCATTCCATTGACACAATAAACAAACAACGAATACATACGACAACGAAAATACACCAAGAAAATGAATTCTTAAACAAAAGCAAACGAAATTGTTGAGATCTCTTTGAGATCATGTTCACTGTTTCCTTGCCACAGTTCCTCCTTGCGCCATCTTCCCATAAGCACCCTTTCTTCATATCCACTAAATAATCAGCTACTTAATTGTCCGTCTCCTATTCAACTTGTTACCCATCTGCAATAACAACAACTAGCTGGTTAATCGTTCCGCTGAAAACTTATGGGCATTCATCGTTATGTGAAAGTACCAAAATCTGTTTCACAATGATAGGGTCTCAATTAGTCCTCGCAAACCAGGTAGCTAGTTACACTTTTAATCAGTTTAGTAATTACCTGGAAGTGATGATCGTGAGTTGTGGAGAACCCTTGGGAGTAATCGAACAAGCTCTCCATCGAGCCCTGCCTTTGCCAATTTGTTACACCGATGCTGTTCTGCACCCATTAAAATGATTGATTCTATTGCTTATACACAAACAGATAACACATGTGATTCGAGAAGAGATGAGAAAATCCATTAATGTATATCTAATAATATAGACATTGAACGATGTCTATTTACAAACCTGATAGGTGAAATAGGGAGAGCTGCTGGCGGTGTCATCAAGATGAGTAGTAGTACTACTACTTCCAGCTTTGCCATTGCGCTTCGACTTTTTTCCATCACTCGTGCTCTTAGATTTCGACGGGGAGTCGCAACAGTGACTAATCGCATACGATCCATAGTAACAATAATCTTGCCCTACAGTATTATTCTCATTGCAGTAGCTGCTGTGGCGGTGATCGTTATAGTTGACCTCGACCGCCTGATCTTGATAATGGGCGTGATACTGATGAGGAGGGCCAGAAGAAGCATCCGACATCATAGACATATCCTCCTCTTCCTCCTCCTCGATATCCTCCTCCTCCTTTTCCTCGTCATTGTTGAACGGAGCTGTTTTGCCGTCGAGTCGGCCGGCGGGCTTGCGGTTCTCGTCGTCGCAAACGAGAAGATTTGAGTAGTGGGAATGGTCGAGGTAGAGAGTCCAGCCGGACTCGCAGCCGCTGCTCATCATCTCCGAACCAAAGGCTGCGCTCATCATTTTTTCTCACCGTATGTTTTTGTGTGTGGATTAATTTGTTTTGAGTTTTGGGGTTTGTTATTTGGGTTTGTTTGGTGGAAAATAAATAAGGGGCAGCAAGATAGATAGCTGGCTGCGGTGGTCTCCGAGGAGGAAGGAAGGGAGTGCTGTGGTGTTGTAGTAGTAGTAGTATATATTGAAGTGTGGTGGATATCATATGTGGGCTGTGCTGTGGGTGAATCTTGTAGGATTTCTCGGGTTTGTCGTGATCACTGGTCATTTAAGTATAAGACGAGAACATGAAACAGGACATAGAAAAAGGAAATGCCAGGTTGCGGTGGTTTGGTGTGATTTTTATTGTTGTTTTCCTCCGGTCTACAACATACAGGATACAGGAGTCGTTAAAAAGAAGAAATTTAAGTGAACGATAACAAGGTTGAATCGATCGACATGGCATAGAAGAGAGATTTACCGAACATTATCAAGTACAATACATTGTTAATTATTCGTACTCTCTTGGTTTCTATAATCCTAATTGAGAAGGTCTGAAAATGTAAACCAAGTCACTTGAGTACTTCCATTAACATAATCAATAATTAATAGATTTAGTAGACACTTGAAAAATATATTGAAACCGTTTTCTTGTATCAATTGAAGATTCAAAAATTACTTTTATTGTTGTTTTTCAATCAAATATAGATCTTTATCTTTTTCTTTTGATGATGTGTCCATTACTTGTTACTTCAACCATGTCTATGTGTATATCATGTCTATAACCCTTATCCGCTTATTCAACACAATTGCTGTTACTCCCTCCGTCCCACGATAGATATAACATATACGTATTTTTATATTATTTTATATGTATAAATATAAGTCTCGTTTTCATATCAAATCATATCTAATCATCCCGTAGTATGTATTAAGTTAAAGTACGTAATTTACACAATCATTGATATTTCACGATAGATTTACAAAAAATTACGTATGATTATCGTGGTACGCGCGCGAAACCTTACATCGACATATGTGTCATGTCAAAGTGGTGTATCTATTGTTGGACGGATAGAGTATTATTTATTATTGAATCAATCTTATTACTCCTTCCATCTCAAAAAGATTGTCTTTCTTGTTCATGTAAACAAAAAAGGTGATGATATTACGAATAATTCGTGAAACAAAAAAACATCAAACATAATATATATTACGAACTATAATTCTGGATCAAAATGATATTCGTATCATATCATTTATTAATTAAAAAAATAATATAATAATATAATTATTACGTAATTTTTCAATTAATATAAAACAAAAAAATATTATTTATTATTGAATTAATCGTGTGATAACAACAGGACCATAGAACACAGAGAGGATCGGAACGGGACGATGGAGGCAAGGGGACGGGGAGGCATGAACGTGATGTTGTGTGGGGAAGACTGAAGGGAGAGAGGAGATTAATAAGGAGGGTATCACACCATCACGTGGGAGGTGGACAGTGCGACACAGTGGACAGCTAATGCAGCTCATTCATATTGTACCTTCTCCCCTTCCTTCACTGCTACACTCACAACAACGGATACACGTCCCGTATCGGTATGTCCACACTGCTACGCCACTATTTTTTTTTTTTTTTTTTACGAGGGTGTCCGGGACAACTCACGCACATCTCGATTAATTCCTCGGACATTGGTAAGACGTCCCCCATCAGTATCGGGTAAAGCTTTGACCGAAGTCAACGGGCGCGGCCAACATGGATTTTGAGGCTAGTGGGATTCGAACCCAAAACCTCTTTTCGAACCTAAAACCTTCAAAAAGAAGGTTGAGTCGAACACCACTAGACCAACCCAGGTTGGTTGCTATGCCCCTACTCTTCTCGTCTCCTTCATCCCTTAATCATACATTTATGATCCTGCTCTCCAATATTAACACATACATTTACGAACAATGTGGTTGAAAAAGATATACTTCTTGGTTTTATATATATCGAAGAAGGTACTATCTAATTCATCTTACATGCACAATGGATTGCTTCGCATGCATATTTTGACTTGATATGCCGTGAACTAGTGTAATGTCAATACTACACATTGTGAGCTTAGATACTACTAGTCTCGATGAGCTTTCTTAAAATAACTCTGAGCTCTTTGCGTTACACCCTGTGTGATTTCCGGACATAATAAGTTACCGTCTTTTGACTTCCATATATGAGGATGAGCTAGAAGAACTATTACAGTACACGCTTGGGTGTTGGTACATTGCTAGTAGACAACACATGGACCACTCGATGGAGTATGTACTGATAGTACGCTTTCCACGGGACTCTACATAACTCCAGTCGCTATACTGGTGTGGTCTCTCCCTCATCCATGTATTTTTTTCCCCTACAAAATCCCGCTCTAAAATGCAACTACTACCAGAATACGTGTGATCTACTGTATATATACTCCGTATCAATCAATTTCGATACCATGCAAACCCACATTATGAGTCAATAGTCAATAGGTTCACACACCGAAATCACGCTTGATTTTGACACTCAAATGATCGAAGCTTCACATGAAGAGTCCCATGCTAATCTAATCGTCGTTATAAAGAGAATCCATGGAACACGGGCCGTTATGCTTTCTGCAGTTACGTACGAGGAGCACAAACAAAGAATCCATGGAGGTTTACATCCCCGAAACAAAAATTTACGCCTGAAAACGGGGATGGAGGGTGAGTTGACTCCAGTCCCTCCCAGTTTGGTAGTCCCAACGGCTGAGATGGAACAACCACGAGCGAGCACAGACGACCAAAATGTACCTCAAACTGAAGTCTCTCGAGCATGCCTGCCAAACACCACCAAATAAGCCCGATGAATTATGAAAAACTTCAGACCGCAGCAAGCCAAGGTGCCATACATCAGCATTACTACTACTAAAATTAAGGGTGCCAGATACAAAGACAGGGTTTCTCACAAGCTAGGCTTGGCACGAAAAAGTTTGGCCCGCTAACATGCTGTGTTCCTATAAACCTTTCGTGATTCGCATACCTATTAGATGGTACTAGGAAGTCCTATAAACCACATAGATGGTTCATCTGGATGCCGAACCTACACAATTCCCTTTCCTTCCGTATGCTGACCCACCCACAGTATCAAAATTTCAACATCTTCATATCAGGTTGGAATACCAGAGTATGCGTACAGAATCCACTTAAATGATTCTACAAAGAATGTTGTAGTGTTGATAGCCATATCTAAGTTGATCGTTCACTAAGCGAGCATGAGAAGTTTATAAAACGATGGAATGAACTGCAAATTACCATCTGCTGTAGACATTTTCATTTGTTCTTCTTAAGCCATTCAAGAATACCCTTTTCAGCTTCGGTAAGCTCTTTCTTCCCCTTTACCGACCCTTCCACGAACTCAAAGTAATCCTTGTAGTTGCGCTTGTAGTAGTTGTCCAGTCTCTGCAGTGATCAGCCAGCCAACAATTTAGAGATACATAAATCAAAGCTCCGTTTAGCTTGGATCAACTAAACATCAAGCATGCATAAGTTGAAGCAGTGATCCATTCACACATAACTAGCAAACCCTGCTACCGTTGGTCAAAAGACTTTTGAAGCGTATACAAACATGTTAAGATAATGCATTCAACAGGGCAAACAAGAAAGAGCAATGCCACAATACGGTGTTCCCATCACGTGATCGTAAATACAATTGAAACAGAACTTCGAGTTTCAATACAGAGTACACTGAATAAAACCCGACAAACAGAAAAGAACAATGGACTGTCTCACCCCAAAACAAATAGAAACAATCTATTTGAGAAGTTACTTCAGGAAATACCTCCTTGTCGTTCTTCGCCTTGTTTTCCTCTGATTTCTTCAGATACTCTGGAGCAACAAAACCATAACATTAACGCAACAATCATTATCCAATAGAAGCACCTTAACAACCAAGAAAAACATCAGGAATGTGATAGTCATACTCTGAAGAAGCTGAGTCCTGGAGTCAATGGCGTCAGTTGTTGCCACCAGAGGAACAACCAGGAGAAGTCCTCGCCGGGCAAGGTTTCCGATCACCGGACTTCTAACTTCATATCGACATGCTATGACCGGTATAATGGATTTGGAAGAACAAACCTTGCTGCCACAGACTGCTAAACCCATTGACATGATCTCATATGCATCTATGATCCTCGAAAGGCAAAAGCAGAAACATAGAAGATGACAGCAGCTGCTAAGAAATTCCTGGCCCCTCAATCCAGCATTGAGATGACTTTCCTGTGGTCACCATTCTTCTCCAGATTTGCTCCCTATCACTCTCTTTCTTTCCCCAAAATAACTAAAGCCAATACACAAAGCTCACACTTCTAACAACAAACAAAAACTTTATTCTCTAACATGAGACTGTAGACAAGGACACACATGTATTTCCAAGACTCAGTGGTTCCTTCAAGGAAGAGTGTTCCCTATTGTTTTCCTTTCGGTGTGACAGAAATTCTTTCAATAACTAACGATACTTGCAGAATGGTGAGAAAAATAAAGCATATAGATGTTCTTTTACAATACAAACGTGACACAAGAATAGAAACTACTTG
>JAOVYX010017597.1:0-21879 GCA_035668315.1 Drosera spatulata | reverse complement strand
TCTTTTTTTGCTACAGATTTTTTTTTTAACTTAATTTTTTGGATGGGAAAAAGTAAAGATACTTTTATAATTTTGTACATCCCACACCTAAAATTGCACATCAAATCAAGTTGTTGTAATGGTAATGGGACGAAGGGTAATCTTTTTCATTTCGACCATAAATACTTATGATGATTTATTCTGGATTCTTCACATATTTATACCACGTTTTATATTACATAATATTTAATATTAAATAATATTTGATTTTTTTATTATGTAATCAAATTTTATTCAATGAATCCACGATGGTCTAACGTCTTCAGAATTATGAAATGAATGAAGTATTAAAACTAATATCTAATCATTATTTACGTAAAAATAATATTTTATCATATAATTTTATTATATAATTATATAATGAAAATTTATCTCAAAAAGTATTCATTAAATATCATAAGTTTCATATTTTTTCTGTCCTATAAAAAAATACAACACATATATATTCTATATTATTTTATATATATGAATATAAATCTTATTTTCATATTAAATAATATCTAATAATCTCATAATATATATTTAATTTATAATACATAATTTATATAATTATTAATATTAAAAAATTATGTTGAAACATCGCTAGACGCGTATATTAAAATTCAATCCGTTGATAGGATGAAAGGACGGAGGATTATCGTGCGGTGGATATGTGGTGTACTTCCTTGAGATGGTGGATTCGTTTAGAGTGGACCCCCTCCTACCTTTTTACGCACTCCTCGAGAACTGCTACACATAAACGATGAGATAAGAGTAGATGAGTTGGGACCCAAAATTCAGTTTCGCGTGAATGTGAAGCAGGCATCAAATTAAACAAAAATATACACCCAAAAAACAATCGAAAATATTTCTAGTTGCCGATATTCATAACATTCAGTTTTAGGGCGAAAATATCATATAATTTTTGAATTATTGATTTTTTTTATATTTTCTTTTTAATTTTGAAATAAACACATATCCTCTTTGAGTGGATTTTTTGTCCAAAAAAAAAAAATATTTTCAGGATGGTCATACGTTAAAACTCAAGTTTTTTTCCCCAAAATTTAGATGATTAAGTGGTTATTTTTATAATTCAGGAGGATAAAGTATAATCGGATGATATTTAAGGGAAACGAAATATTATTTTTCCTAATTTTAGGACTTAGAAAGTATGTGTCATGACATACATGTGTCTAATAACAAATAAATAGTTAAGATTAAACCAAAACAAATGAAGGGTTGAAATTAGAATACTATATTTTAATCTCAATTATTCATTTTTGTTATTTTAATCTAAAATATTCATTAATTAATAGACACACCTATGTCATGACATATACTTTTTTTCTCTTTATTTTATATATATAAATTTATTTTTATTTTTATAATTTTAATTCTCAATCATATAATCTTTCTCTCTTCATCTTTCTTAATTCTAACCACACAAATATTTCAAATATAAAATCGTTACTAATCATTTGAAAAAACCCAAAATGATAAAACGTTGTAATAATAATGAAATGAAGAGAGTATGAATTTTCGTGATTAATACTATTTTTGTCCCATAATATTTATAAAAATTCATAATAATTATACTAGTATTTATTACGTAATTTGATTTTTTTTCTATGAATAATATGATATAAAATTAAATTTGATCCAAAATTATAATAAATAATTTAAATTATATTTGATGATTCATGATGAATTAATCGTCATACAATTCATTCATAATACGATCATTTTTATAATTTTTATGATAAATATTACAACTAATTTTGGAAAGGGATAGATCGATAATTGAAAACATCATAGACGACTGTGTAACAATAATGAGCATGTTTATTAAAATGTTCTGTTCTTGGGTCCATTGGAAGACTAAAAAGACTACCCATGATATGCCAACCTATCTTGAGGATTATTATCGTAGGGGAGAATGAAGTCCTACACTCTTTACTCATATTCTAAATATATTAAGCAATCAATTTATCCACAATAACTCTTAAAAAATATTAAAAAGGGAGAATATAAAATTAAACTTCTTTCTGGAATTTTTGAATAAGGGTCTATGCGTTTATATATTGATATCTTAACCCATTGACCCAAACCCAGTAACCTCTCTTCAACTCTACTCGATTCGTCATCAACCTCTCGATCGAATCGCTCCGAGTTCCGATCGAATCGCAGTCACTCTCCGGCGATGGCGTCGAAGCGGATTCTGAAGGAGCTGAAGGATCTCCAGAAAGATCCTCCCACCTCTTGCAGCGCCGGTATCCATCTAATCTCCTCTGGATTCTCGCTCGATTATTCGATTGATTACTTGGGTTTTTTGTTTGTTGTTTGTGTATATGATCGGAGACGGAGAATTTATGTGGTAATTGTTGGATGAGATTGGATTGAATTGGATTGTTTGTGGTTGCGGTGTTGGTTTGGTTGAGTTAGGGTTTAGGATGTGTGGTATTGGTTTGGTTTGACTTAGAAATTGTTGGAAACAAAACTTGGAATTGACCTATAAATTAGAACTGAAACCCTAGGAATATCGGGATATGTTAAGAGCACTCGTGTCACATACTCTTAATAGATTCTGTACTTCATCTCTTATACACACGTTTTACACTTTTGTCTAGTATCTCTATGTATGCAGGTTTGCATCTGGTCATCAATTATACTGTATGCAACATTAGATTCTCTCTAAAACACATCAATGTCTAGTACAATCCATCAATATTTATGGAGTCACCGTAGTATGAGCCTGTTTTATCGCTTATTTCTCGTATTTGATGTAGTGTTCATTGTGAGTTCTCTATTTGAGAAGATATGTAAAAGACTACTCTTCCCTGAGATGATGTGAGTGCTCTTAGATTGTGTACGGAGATTATTGAAAGTGTTGCATTGTTTTGAACCCTTGAAAATGGAGTGATTATGTGACATAAAGGATTGTGAAAAGTAGTATATTTATTTTTAACACGTTAACTTATTCATTTTTAGGAAATGGTTCGACTTATGGGTGACGAATTAATTTAGCAAAAATATGCAATTTTGTGGGATGTAGGGAGTATTACTATCAATGAAAAACATGTCTTGTTTACCATATCCAAGGAATTTTTCTGTGCTTGTAAAATTAGAAATAATGTTAGTTTTGTTGTGTCCCATGTGAAATGAGCATGCGCTAAGCAAGGAATGATAATAACACCAAGCATGCGCTAAGTCTATTCCTCTAAGCAAGTAATCCTGCTTTGGGTGTGGTTCATCCTTAATTACTAGTAATGTTAAGCTTTGATTCTAGATTATCTGTGTTGGACTCGTCAACAGAAAAACAGCAAGGACAGTTTCCTAATGTGAAATTCGGATAGTAATAGCTTGACCATTCTTTAACCCAAGGTCATTCAATTGCATTGGATATGAGGTATTGTTCTAACTGAATAGCACAGAAGGATTATGTTGCCAGCATCAGCAATAAGATGAAGTTGTAGCTTCGGAGTTGAGGGTTAAGTTTTGATAAGAAAACAGGTGTAGTGTGGCACTACCGAAGGGTCAGTTGGTAGTTTTTGTATGTTGCATCTTGTAAGTACATAGGATGGCTTGGCGAAAGAATGGGAAGGAGAAGGGAGGGATGGAGCCTAGAGGGAGGAAAATTATATTCACAGGTAAGAGTAAGTTTCTCATTTTTAAGTATAATCCCAACAAACTGGTTTTTCTTATTGTTTATTTCTAGTAGGCATGCCCGACTCTGATAGTAGTTGGCCTTTACTTTAACGGGCTACGACGGACCATCGGACACGAACATGAAGATGGAGATGTACCTTGGTGTTTTAGAATTAGGCTTGAGGTTCTAATAGAACAAGAGATCCCTAGTTTGAACTATATAAGATAAGTGGAGATAGTGGAAAGAAAAAAAAACCTGAAGCACTTGCAAGAAAACACCAATTGCGATGGAAAGTAAGACATTTGCTATTGCTTTATAAACTTTATCTTCAAGGCATGTGGAGAAAATCGAGGGATGCTGTTTGTTACTCAGAATGGTAATCTAGGTTTTTGGAAGAAGAAAAGAAAAGGAAAGGAATTGAAAAAGCTCATATGGCGCTTGTTGCTTTTTCCTTCCTCATCAAAGGCGCCTCTCCTATGGGTGCATGAGTGATGAGACTTGAAGGCACCTTCCTTTTTTCCTTCTTACAGCTTTAATGTTCCTTTGCTTTTGCTAAGTTTGTGATTGACTCAGCCCTGAATATGGCTCCTGTGTAAGTTTTGGAATCAGGTTCTCAGAGCGACTCCTGATGTACATATTGTTGCAACAACGAAATGGTTCGGCTTCGGAAGTGTGTACCCTTTTTTAAGTTGTTTGTTATCTTTTAGATTCAGGTGTTTTGGAATTCCATAAAACCAGTCCAAGTCCTAGCTAAAGTTTTCAAGTTTTTTCCTTGTCCGTTATGCAAATTATGTTCGCTTTTCTCATCAAGGTTCCGTTGATAAACTGGCTTTATATGACTGCTCAATTGGAGTCTTTTGTTTTCAATTGGCAGTATAGAGGCTTCTTTAGGATTTGGCTAATAAAGTGTCTAAGATGATCTCTTTGTTTGCCCAATTTGCATAGTGTAAGCTTGAGACAAAGCTCTGTTTTAAACTTGGCCGAATTTGTAACGCTACTCTCATAATTTTTTAGGCTATAAACATTGTACGAATTCTCCGACTGTGTTGCAATCGTTATAATTGATGAAAGAGTAGGCAAGAGTTCTCTGTAGTATAATGTTAGGCTAGGCTCTTTGGTCGATCATGACCTTTTCCTGTAGCTCCTGCATTTTCTTTTTCTCGAAGCTACGAATGTGACCATGATTCTTTTTCTCACATAGGTAACTTCGTCACTTGGGTTAAACCACAATGTTCAGCTAATGAGAGCCCGTTCATAAGCCTAAACATGTGTTGACAATTTTTAAGAAGTATTGTGTTAGCAATATCCAGCCAACCTGAGGTTAGTGTGATGAGCCAAGTTGCATATGGCTTTGTGTTTTGTAATAGTACTTACACCTGGAGCAATAGTATTATATCGACCTTATATTGCCTATTTATGGTTAATATTATGAACTTCATTCTAGTTTTTGCATTTCATCTCCGATTCTGATCCCATTGGTTTCTGAGCTATGCATTGTATGTGTATTTACCTTGGTAATAACCTGTAAGCAAGTTTATCCTCTTTTATTACAGGTCCCGTTGCCGAAGATATGTTCCATTGGCAAGCAACTATTATGGGTCCAGCTGATAGCCCATATGCAGGAGGTGTATTCCTTGTAACTATCCATTTCCCGCCTGACTATCCTTTTAAACCACCCAAGGTGTGTCGTTCACATAAAGCTTGAAGTTACCTTTATGCACATAGCCCTGCTTTTACCTCCAAGGTGTCTGTGCCATTATCTGCGCTGCAGCATCTCCTTGCTTTCTGCAATGGAGTAGAATGATTTGAAAATCGCATCATTCTCCTGAAAAGTGTTGTGTAGCTTAAGTGAGCTGTTTTGGCTCGCTCCCTGTTCAAGCCAGGGATTATGATTACGATGTTGAGATTGGATTTATTCTCTATGTGTTATATGAACTGGAGATATGGTCATCACAAGTCTCCTAAATTTACGTATAAAGTTCAACTTTTGATGCAACTTGCGGTTCCAGATTAACCTTGCTAACTCGACCTGCAGTTATTAGTTTGTGCATCAGCGTGTGCATCGAATGTAAACAAGATTTGCGTTTGTGATCATATAAACATGAAATTTTATTGTTCTAGCTGGCAGAAGTTTCAAGTATTTCACCGCTTACATTGTTGGTGAATTTTTAGGTTGCATTCAGGACAAAAGTCTTCCATCCTAATATTAACAGCAACGGTAGCATTTGCCTTGATATATTGAAGGAACAGTGGAGCCCTGCTTTGACCATATCCAAGGTAGTGCATTTTCCCGTTATTCTTCTCTTCAACATACATACAGACCTTCTTACTTGGCCTGCGTGCTTGTAGTCTTTGCTCATATCAGTGAGTCATTACGTGGAATACTAATTCTTTTTTTCAGTATTTTTTATGTTGCTTGATTCCTTTGAACCTTTTGATGAGGCATATTTGCCAGATTTTCGGACTCCAATCATTCTATATACCAGGAGAAGTCTATTTAATTATGATTTAAATCAGTTTTCAGTCACTGATCCCCAGCTACCGTGGAGCGAACCTGATAATAGTGTCGAGTAATAGTACTGCTTGCTTGTTTATCGTACCTTCAGTTCAGCTATAACTTTTAGATCTAACCAACAGTATGGTTCCTGCATAAGTTCTAGTGTTGATAACCAGGTCACGTAGATCGACATAGTCTATATACAGCTATTACTGGAACTCTTGTTTTAGATGTCAATTTTATTCACTTCAACAGTGACGCAGATCGCAGGATGAAACCTTTCTACACTCTGATCACTATGTAAAGAAATATTACAAATCTAATGAGGGAAGCGCTGATGCACGATCGTGGACTCTTGTCGGTTGTCCCTGTAGAACTTTCTTTGCCACTCCAATGCCGAATCATGACTTTGTGTATTCCTTTGTAGTCGATTTGTCATGTGCTTAAGCAGATAAAGGTTTTTTTTGTTAATTACTCCTATCTCTTGGATATTTCAGGTCTTGCTCTCCATTTGTTCCCTGTTGACGGATCCGAATCCTGATGACCCCTTGGTGCCAGAGATCGCTCATATGTATAAGACCGACCGTTCCAAGTATGAGACGACAGCCAGGAGCTGGACTCAGAAGTACGCCATGGGCTAGTACGCTTTCTTCATCGTGTTTGCATCATTTCCATGTTCTTTCATGGAGCAAATGTGACTTAGATCCTCTTAATCATGTCACCATTTGCAAAGAATGAAAGTTGTGTATTGAATATCCTGGAACTCGGGTTGTGATCCGTCGAGACTATTCAGATTATCATAAAGGTGTGTCCTTGAATATGAAACGATGTAATGTTTCAGTGCCAATATGTGTCCAATGAGATATGGCTCGTCGTAACTCGTATATTGTCATTGTTTTTATTGTGTGATTGGTTGAGGCCAGTGTTGCAATTTAAGTACTACTATAAAACCTCTGTTTTCCTAGTAGCTTCATAGTATTAGCCTTCTGCAGTTATAAGAATATTTCGATGGATCAATCACAGAATGAATGTGACAAAGAATAGTCGTCTCGTTCGTTGATTAGGTTTTTCTTTCTTAGGACGACGGTGGCATAATTGGACTTTCTGCATATGTTACATTATTATGTGCCACTTGCATTCTGTAGTGAAGTGATGGTTTTCAATCTTTGAAGGGAGAAAAGTGATTAGGGGCAGTCCCCTTAGTTTGCATTATTATGGGACTTGAATCACTTGACTAAATGGGTTTATTAGGCCACGCAGCTTATCACGTTCTAGTTGGAATTAATTTCCTCTTCTTGTCCCTAATCTATTCTGTCATGGCCACCTAAATAAGTACTAAACCAAACTTCATATTAGTAACAAAAATCTTTATATATTTATATTATCAAAAGTGTTACATTGATTGAAAAGTAATAATTCTTGTTTGGATCATGTGAATAAAGGTTTATTGATTTTCGGAAAATTGAATAAAAGAATTAAATTACATATTTTGTTTTTTTCAAATCTTATACTTGACGGATTGAGATTATCTGGGTCATGATTGTTGCTTCAACTTTTATGCTGAATTAAAACTGAATTATAATGGCAAATCACAAAAATTAGAGTGTGCTTAGTTAGTGCCTACGTCCCTGATGAAATAAGTGCTGACGTCATCGTAGACTGTGGTGGAAACTGGAAATGTGGAAGGTGGATCTGGCTCAGCTTTGAACAGATGATTCTGCCTCCTTTCTTTCAACACGTCTCTTTTTTTATCAACGGCTGCAATTATATTACAATCAATTGCTAATACTTCTTTTCTTTCATTTTATATTATATTAAAAATTATATTTTTTTATTCGAATCGTCTTAAAATATAATTAACATATTATATTTAATAATTTTTTACATAAAAAATATTAAAATAAATCATCATTTGTTACAGTACACACACCATCTTCTTTCTTCTTCGCTCTTATTATCTCTCTTAAATACTACTTACATCTCATTATCACTAAAAAAAATATTTTTTTTATCAAATCTCACAAAAATTCAACACACATATAAATTCACGTGTCGGATTAAACTATTCACTATATTTTGGGATAGAGAAAGTACTTGTTTAGAAAATAGTTGATCGTACCTTCTTCGTCCAAACAAAAATACAATACTTTAACTGTATTAACGGTGTGTATACTTAAAGTGAACGTGTTTTAGAATTGGGGTCGACTGACTGATAATAGACCTCTTACCTGAGTTTTAATGTCAGAATTAAGCTCTCAAGTTTCAGGTACTCTCTACGTCTCATGAAAATTGAAACAATTTGATTTTTTTGTTATTAATCAATACGTATTTTAAAAACTTTATTCTATCATTGAACGATGTAAAAAAGTCTCGTATAACGTCACAAGCTAAACTACATGATATATTATTGCATGAAAAATTTATTAAAAAAAATTATTTGATCATCACGTAATGCGGATCAAAGTTTTCCTCAATAAATACACAGTCAAATTAGTACAACCTTTGTTTGTGGGACGAAGGGAGTTATACATTTTAATTTTGAGGGTTGATTTGTGATTGTAAGACACACTTCAAGTCGGATGTGTCAAGAGATTCTAAACATATATTCACCATATTTATAGAATTATCCTTGTGGATTAAGTCACAGTTCGAGATAATTCACCTGCTCTAAGATAAAAGTCCGACATTAATCCCACGCTATCATAAATTATTTCATATTTTCACCCCTAAGAAAAGTACACTCTTTATACTATAGGTTATCAAAATTGTCTATGTTCATGAATGAATATTAATCCTTGACTTGATCATAACAACTTTTGAAGTAGCTCTTTTATATAAACCTTGTTGAGTTAGCTCAACTAATTATACCTTTCTGTTACTTGCTCTTATGAAGTGTCCTCCCCTGAAACCTTAGACTAAAAGTTAGAAAATGAAGCTTTTGTTCTTCTTAAATTTCATATGTTTTTCCTTGGCTCTCAAGGCACCGTGATTTCTCTATCGTTCATTTTGACCTTTATTTAACAAAAGAAATTCTAAAATTATACTACTAGGCTTTTCCAATTCTATCATAATTAACATGCGTCGTGCCTAATGTAGGCATTATAATAGAAGTACTTAAAGATCGATCATCCACCAATCAAGTGACGAGAGTCAACTATTAGCATGGTTCTATTTTTATTAGCAATAGTGAAAGTGACTCAAATTAACGGCTCGAATTGTAGTTGTTATATGCTCCTCGTATACGTTCGTTATGGTAAATGGTCCTTTCATGAGATTAGGGACATTTTTTCAACCTAGGATCTTGAAAGAAGATAGATACTTGAATATTCATGGTACCCAAACATTAAAATAGTCATGATACTTTTCAAAGGCTGAAGTAGAGGACATAATTGCATTTCCTTGAAAAAGAAATCATCATGAAAAGTAGCAAGAACAAGATTATTATATGTTGAAATGTTGATGGGTCATTGAAAATTCAATATGTCGTCCAATTTTGTGTTTTTTATATTTTTGGATTATTTTATAAATAAAATTATCAAATTAAAATTGCTAACAAATTAATTATTAAATAGGTCTTTTTGCAAAATGTAGTAAGAGAAAACGCCGTTACACTCCCGTCGGGGGGTTGCCCCTTTGGACCCCCGTCCGCTCACCGAGGAGCGGGACCCCATCCTTGATGAGCGTACATTCGTCGTGAAGGATTAATCTGAACGCATATATGTGATACATGAACCTTGCGTATAAAAATGTATATTAAATATGCATGTATGACTATACGACATCTCTAATCGCGTCGTGACAGATGCAAAATAAACTACTAAGATAATAACAACTCAAATCATACACTATTACGTGTTACAAATAAACGATATGCTCAAATATACAGATACAAGGTGATCTATAATGCATGAATAGCGCTAAATGAAATCATCATAACGCATGCCTAAGGAAGCATTGAAACGAGTTGGAATTTACACTGCGGGACATACGTATAAATGAAATACAAACCAACGATGAAGGCTTAATCAAATATAAAGATTCAACACTGTACATGGTTTATGAACTGTCAAGTCTTCTATCATACTTTTTTGAAAGTTTTTTTGAGAGTGAGTTCGGCACTGTCATCATCTCCCTTTACTGAAACTATTGAAAATAAGGTCATAGTTAGTGTCCCTTCTTAGAATCTATCGAATGTCAAATGAAATTTCTAAGGATTGAACTCTAACCAAACTTCTTGAGTCATCGTCACGGACGAACTGAAACCAGTTAGGGAGCGTTGGACAGCCTCCATCCTCTTAACATGCATGCAGCGGTTTCAATGTTAGACGTGGCGGGGTCACTGATTACTCTTTACAGGAAGACCTAAATCTATCCCAATGAGAGATAAATAGAGCCCGTTGGAAGCACATTTTATCCATAAAGTGTAAGACGCCGTACAATCGATGTAAGTACGTACTGGATCGACGGATTCTTGTATCCCGGCTGACGATTGACGAGCCTTGTATTCAGAGTCTGTTTGTTGAAAACTCTCGAGTCATGTGTCCATACTAACAAAAATGAATATAAAAAACATGTATTAGTCATGTCACAAACTGTGTAATATATGTGATGTATTAGTCATGTCACAAACTGTGTAACTTAATGGCTTTCGTCCTATAATTATAAACTGAATTCGTGACAGCTAAATAGCATGAACGGAAGCATTATAAGTAGTTTTCTTGACTCTCTATTTTTAAACCCGTTTGACTTGTCATGAACCGGGTTTATGACGACATAACGTCACGTGTCAAATGACGTAAATCTCAAGACGTTACACTTAAGTAGTGATGAAGGCGTCCTTCATCTTTACTTGAAATAAAACCAATTAAACTACTTACAACTTCCTGTTATTTTTTCTTTTCTTTTCTTTTCTTTTTTTTTGTAAATGGGAGAGCAACATACTACTAACAGTAATTAACGGTCGATACTACTAACAGGAAAACTGAAAAGAAAACAATACTTTAAGATTGCAGTGCCAAAATGCCCTTTGTAATTTCTTTATTCCTTTCAGATTTATGATGATATAAATAAATAATATTGTCATTTGGACTTGGTCCAAGGAGCAATTGGTTTTCGTAGCAAGTATAATAGTATAATCTGTAAGAAGATTTACAAGTACACGATACTGTTCTTCAAAAATTGTACAATGTAGTTTGTATAAGATGGTGTTCTGTGTCATTAACTGAACCAAACGCGTCATCTTATTCTGAAAATGGCGCAGGACGACTTTTCTCATTATATTTTAAAAAAAGATCTAATTTGATAATTAACTTGTTTGTAAGTCTAATTTGATAATTTTGTTTGTAAAAAGACCTAAAATTATAAAAAGCTCTCCAATTATATACTTCTTTCATTTTATAAAAAGATGCAAGATATATGTATTTTATAATATTTTATATGTATGAATATAAGTCTCGTTTTTATATCAAATCATATCTGATCGTTCCATAATATATATTAAATTGAAGTACGTAATTTACATAACTATTGATGTTTGACGATAAATTTATAAAAAAAATATATTTAATTGTCGTTATATATATATATTAAATTTTATATCAATATATATATTTTTTTTCAAGACAAAAAGAGTATATGCTAGGAGGATGGGTTATGGTTCCCTTTAATGATCTTACATTGTGATCTTGACACATTACAGCATCATAAGAAACGTGGGAAGTTCATGCACCCAAAATTTTCCCATAGATAGCTGTGTCCAAATAATTGGTATTGTTTGAGTAATGAGTGGGACATCCGAAATTTATTTCATATGGTACGGAGTACTAAGGATTCTACTATGGGATTAATGTCGTCTTGGTTGCTCGTATAATGTGATATTTTTTCCGCCTCGTGAAAATTATAATATTTTGATTCGAATCAAATTTTTTTATGTATATATATATATTAAAAATATTGTGAGAAGAGTTAATGGATGTATTATATCTGATTTAATGTTATTCCTTATCAATTTAAAAAAGGTTATAATTTTTATGAAACATTCAAATAAGATAATTGTTATAATTTTCATGAAACTAAAATATATATATGATGACACCGGCCATTGATCGATCGCTTGATCAAACGATAATTTAGCGATTATCAATTTTCAATCGATATGTTTCACATCATCTAACTTGAATTATTTCCAAAGTTGAGAAATCAACTCTTAAACAGAGAAGGCCTTAGTCAAACTCCCGATGTCATTGTCATCGCAACTCCTAAACCACAAGGTAAGTATAAAGTTTTCTTTTTGCAGGAGACGCAGTCGCAGGGTGATAACGACGAGGCTCAATCGCAAGGTGACGGAGACAAAATCGCAAGGTGGTGACAAGTTGCGATGAAAAAGGAGTGTACGATTATGTTGGATTGATTTCTGAGGGGTATGAAGTTGGTCCGGTTGATCAGTTTGGATGATGTTGTTTGGAGTCTCGTTGTTGTTGCTAGAAGTTGCTGCTTGGAGTTGTTGCTGTAGCTAGGATATTCTTTTGTGTGTTTGTTTTGTTAAGATCCTTGTGGTGAGGATCTCTTTGGCGATGGCTACTGAGGCCATCGATGCCGTTGTTGTCCAATTATCGGAAAAAAAGAAGAAGAAAAAACTATGATACCAAATTAATCTGGGCTGGTCTAGTGATGTTTGACTCAACCTTATTCTTGAAGATTTTGGATTCGAATCCCACTAGCCTGAAAATCCATGTTGGCTACGCCCGTTGACTTCGGTCAAAGCTTTACCCTATGCTGATATCAAAAAACTTTACCCGTTGATTTCGGTCATTGTTCGGGGGATTAATCGAGGTGCGCGCGAGCTCATCCGGACATCCTCGTCACAAAAAAAAAAAAACTATGATACCATATGGATGTACTATTCATTACCAATATCAAAAAACTGAAATGTTAATGATAGGAAGTTCATTATGTATCTTAATATGTTCAGTATTAAAACTATCGATAGGATTTTTATTATCCTGAGTTGTGAATTTCAGGCTACATGTTGGTGAGATGCTTTTAAGCTTTTTCCATGAACAAGGTGCATATGGTTTTTCTACAAAGGGGAAAGCAAAGTGGCATTTTTATGTGTCTTCAAAGGGACCAAAAGAAAAAAATTTGCAAAGTGGAGCTCACTTTCACCTTTATTTCTTTCGTTTGCATAAGTGTGTACTTGTGACGTACTTTCTTCTTCCTCTATGTTTTTCTTTTCCAAATTAAAGTCTAGAGATTATTGATCATAAGGGCACTAGCCAAGCTAAGGTCATGATAAGGTTACGAGTCATTTTTCAAATTGTAGCTAGCTATTGGTTTTACGGCGATGTTACTCTTAACCCTTCTTATCCTGAGAAACAACAACCTATATAGACTCAACAAATACATTGTAGATTAAAGCCACCTCATATAATTATATTTCATTTGATATTTTTACCATTTTTTTTGAATATTTAAAACAATAAAAATAGCGTTAATGGCATTTCCTAAATTCTATACATACCGACCATTTCAAAAACCGATTAATGAACATCCCAAACAATTTACATTATTTTAGTATTAAAGTTTTCTTTTTCATTATATTTTAATCTCGAATTTTCCATTCGCAGAATTTTACACATCAACTAACAGAGACGAGCAAATGAATAATAACTGCAAGATAATGAGCTCTCCCTATATAGGATTACAAACATTACAAATACTCCGTATGATAGTTCCAAGCCTTCGATTGTGGCCTCCTCCTCGGCCGCTGGTTGTGAAGTCAATCCAAAGGTCCTCAAATCCCCAAACCAAAAAAAAATCTCAATTTTCCATTTTTTTTTTTCAAAATTTATTCTCCTTCACACTGAACCTTTCATAGTACTAGTAATTGTTTGGGCTCCAAGCAGCAAAGAAATCCTCAAAAAATATCTCCCTATTTGAACTCCACCAACCATTCGAAAAACAATTTTCAATTTCTCCATCTAAAAGTTTGCAGTTCCCAAGAGTTGTTTTCTTTCCTCAAAATCAAGTGCACATATAACGGAATAATATCTCGATCACTTCAGATCCTTATCCAAGACACATATCTGACACATGACTCCTAAAAATATAAAAACATATCAATAATTTTTTAAATTTTTTTTAAAGATATATTTTATGAAAATTATAATATTCATATTGAAGTTTGAGTCACATGAATCGAATCTTTATAAAACATATTGTTCGAGATTAAACTTTCATAACTCTATTCAAACATTATATCAAAACAAACAAACTTTAAATCAGATTTTTTTTATCTATTTTAATTTTAACAAACGTATAAACTTGCATCAAGGTGACAAACAGATCTTTGTATTTCCCCCATTTTTCAAAATTAACACCAATAAATGACTTAGTAAATGCCGGTTTACCTATTCAAGCTACATTAGATCCTATAAAACTGCAAATTTCCATCCCAAAATTTTCCACTCTCGTTTCATCTCTTCGTCTTTGAACTCCCTCGTCAAAGCTCACACTACCCCTTCTCCTCTATCTCTTCATTTTCACTTCATCACTATTCACTCAGAACCCACTCACCATTTACTCTCCTCTCTTCAGTTATCAAAAAACCCCCTCAAAATTCCCCTCATTCATTGCCCTCCTCTGTTTTGCTCTGATTTTCATCACGTTTTGATGGTGTGTGAACTGATCGAAACTATACACCAATTCCAAGAAAAGCTTCCATCTTTGAGTGTTTTCCACCATGAATCGAAGTGGGTATTCGCCGGTTAAGTACTCCGAGCACCGTCGAGTCACCTTCAAGGAAGCGGGATCATCTCACATCAAGGGTACTAATACTCCTAGAATCGTTCGGATTTCGTATCGCGATCCCGATGCGACTGATTCGAGCGACGACGATGAAGGGACGCCGAGGATGTCGAATCGGGTCAAGAAACACGTAGACGAGATCAGAATTCGAGTGAATTCGGGTTCTTCGAAGAAGAAAGATAAGAGGATAGAGGGGCTTAAAGAGAGGGGAAATGTGAATCGGAGTGATCAGAGGAAGTTTAGGGGCGTTAGGCGGCGGCCGTGGGGGAAATGGGCTGCTGAGATCAGAGATCCGACTAGGAAAGCGAGGATTTGGCTCGGGACATTCGAGACAGCAGAGGAAGCGGCGATGGTGTACGACTCTGCCGCGATCAGGTTGAGAGGATCGGAGGCGAAAACCAACTTTCTTGAGCCGCCAAGGGCGGTGGTGGTGGAGCCGGAGATGGCGATCAATGTCGTGTCGGTTTCGGGGTACGATTCCGGGAAGGAATCACAGTCACAGTCACACACACTCTGTTCCCCAACCTCTGTTTTGAGGTTCCAAACACATGAGGAAACAGAACATCAGAAATGTGACCACAGGAAACCGGACGAGGCGGTCAGTGCATCAGAGGTCACGAGTTTGAATCCTGAGGATGACGATTGTTTGGTTCTTGATCCATGGGTATTGCATGAGTTCTTCAGTTTTGAGACCCCAAAACCTATATGTTTTGATACTAATGATGGTTACGATTTGTCGGATATCGATTTCGATGGTTTCGACGAGGTGGCTGGAGCCGGAGAAAGTGGGTTTACCGGTGAAGATTTTGGGTTCACAAATCCAAGGTTTGAGATTGATGAATACCTAGTTCAAGAAGAGGCCTATATGGAGATGGATGGGGTACAAGTCTAAAAAAATGGGACTAGGCTAGTATTTTTGTGGTGATTTTTTTGAACTAATTTGATTAATTGAAGGAGATTTTTTATTTTTTTTTGGGAGGATTAGTAGAGTTTGAGGAGTGTGTAGTAGGGATTTTTGGTTTTTGTTCTACTCTAGCAAGTGGTTGTGACTAGTCTAAATTATGGGAGTTTTGCCTTAATTGCTTTGCTCCTTCGTTTCTCTACATGTTCTTATCTATATGCTATATATGTGTAGGTGGGTGTGTCTGCATAATCTTGATAATGCAAATAATTTTGGTTAGTGTGCGTATGTGGATTGAGGAATGAATGGAAACTCTTAATCATATGCTAATACTTGCCGTTTGATTGGTTTGCAAATTTGACAAATTTGGTTGTTATAGATCCAAGATTTCATGGGCTTGATATTGATTGTGATGTATTTTTGGTGTGCTTGGTGGGTGAGATTTGTCTACAATCATGCTCATGGGCATCGTGTGGCCCATTATTATTGGTGGAGTCCAATGTGACATGTTATAAGAGCTGTGTGTGTAAAGACGGCAACTTTGTTGTGCCCAAAACTAAACTTGACAACCAAGTAAGATTTTTTCGATTAGAATCGAAATATGTTATCATCGCTACAACAAGATCCGCAACAACTATCAGCTGATCTGAAGTTGAAAACTCAATATCGACTCTGCCGATGATTTTCAACTCGATACTATCAACATTGTAAACTGCAACAAGCATATAAAATATTGTTGGATTTTGATTGTCTATCAGGATTTCAACCTAAAGAGGATATAAGAATTGATTCTTTTGGAACAAAGTTCATTGTACACAAAGGTGTGGGTTCCATGGTCCTATGTTTGGATGCCCACAATTCAATTGATTTCATCCCATCAAGATTGAAAGGGCAAAAGAGGGTTGGCATATGACCAAATCAAGCCACAAAAACATAAACTCTCAGTCTCTCACTCTGGTTTGAGTACAGCCCATGCTCAGTGAACTGCTCCATGAAATTGTTTATTATGTCTCCTATATGTTTCATTGGCAATCTATTCATGCTTGGACATTAGGGGTTTTTTTTTATTAAAGTGGATCTCTTTATAAATAAAATTATCAAAATGAATTCACAAATAATTTAATTATCAAAATAAATTATTTTTTAAAATTTAGTGAGAGAAAACGTTCTACACGATTTCCAGAGGAAGGCTTATGAAAGACTCAAGGCGCCTTCAAACTCGTAGACAAAAATTTCCAAACCCACATCGCCCATGCCATCTTGCTTCCATTCCATTCTTTGTATAAAAAGGAAGCGACCCCCTCCTCTTTTATTCAATTTCAGGTATTTAAAATTTTAATATAATATTAAATTATTACATTGAAATTTTTTAAATTTGAAATTTTAGTTAATTTTTTTTTAATAAACTGTTACTACCACGGTGAAGTTGTTGCGGGGGTGAAGATTTTTGATTAACTTCATTGAAGGTAATCCTAAAAAATTTTATTTCATGCTCTTAATTTGCTTAGTTAATATAGGAATTAGAAAATAATTTAGGAAATAGTTAGATTAGGAAACAGTATAGGAAGTAGTTAGAGTAGAAAATTGTCAAATTAGGAAATAATATATAAAGTAGTTAGATTAAGAAATAGTGATATTAGGAAATTGTTAGATTAGAAAATAACATAGCAAGTAGTTAGATTAGAAAATAGTTAGATTAAGACATTGTTAGATTAGAAAATAATATATAAAGTAGTTAGATTATGAAATAGTTATATTAAGAAATTGTTAGATTAGGAAATAATATAGGAAGTAGTTAGATTAAAAAATAGTTAGATTAAGACATTGTTAGATTAGGAAATAATATATAAAGTAGTTAGATTACAAAATAGTTAGATTAACTTTAACTTAGAAAACGATGTACTTAGAAAGTAATTAACTTAGTAAAGAAAATAATTTACAAAAATCATGTATTTATGAAGTAATTAACTTAGAAAATACTGTGATTAGGAAATAATTAACTTAGAAAATGAAATAATTTAAAAAAACCATGTACTTAGGAGGTAATTAAGTTAGGAAAAGATATGGTTAGTATATAATCAGATTAGAAAAATCAATTAACATAGAAAATGATGTACTTAGGAAGTGATTAACTTAGGAAATGATGTGCGTAGGAAGTAATTAACTTTGAAAACGAAATAATTTAAAAAATCATGTACTTAGGAAGTAATTAACTTAGAAAAAGATGTGCTTAGTACGTAATCAGATTAGAAAAATCAATTAACATAGAAAACGATGTACTTAGGAAGTGATTAACTTCGGAAATGATGTGCTTAGGAAATAATTAACTTTGAAAACGAAATAATTTAGAAAAATCATGTACTTAGGAAGTAATTAGCTTAGGAAAAGATGTGCTTAGTACGTAATCAGATTAGACAAATTAATTAACATACAAGACGATATACTTAGGAAGTAATTAACTTAGTAAATGATGTGCTTAGGAAATAATTAACTTTGAAAATGAAATAATTTAGAAAAATCATGTACGTAGGAACTAATTAACTTAGGAAAAGATGTGTTAAGTACGTAATCAGATTAGAAAAATTAATTAACAAAGAAAATGATGTACTTAGAAAGTAATTAACTTAGAAAATGATGTGTTAAACAAGCAATTAACTTTGAAAACGAAATAATTTAGAAAAATTATGTACTTAGGAAGTAACTAACTTAGGAAAAGATGTGCTTAGTACGTAATCAGATTAGAAAAACCAATTAACATAGAAAAAGATGTACCTAGGAAGTGATTAATTTAGGAAATGATGTGCTTAGGAAGTAATTAACTTTGAAAATGAAATAATTTAGAAAAATCATGTACTAAGGAAGTAATTAATTTAGGAAAAGATGTGCTTAGTACGTAATCAGATTAGAAAAATTAATTAACATAAAAAATGATATACTTAGGAAGTAATTAACTTAAGAAAAGATGCGCTTCTTGGACAGATTCCGAGTGGACGCCGGAGGTCATACTATACTATTGCCTGACTTCGCGCTCACTTCAAAGAGCTGCCGGTCGATGCGTACGAGCTGACGGTTGCTAGATACGCCCGTGCTTATATTTTACATTTGATAGCATCTCAGCTCTTCCCAGATGGCACCGGAGGGGAGGGGGGGTGCCGCTCATGTGCCTTTATGTGTTTGATCGTTGGAGTGACATCTTCAGCTATTCTTGGGACTCTGTCATTCTATCCTTTTTATATAGGACCCTCTGTCGTTGTTCTGAGATGACCAGATCTGAGGATGGCCATGTCAGGCTGAGGTTCGATGGCTGTGCGATTCTATTACAGCTTTGAGCTTGGGAGAGGATCCCGAGCGAGATTGCGGATCCACCATCTCTTGTTCTGACTTTTCCTCTGGCTTATAGGTAACTACATAATGTCATTTTATAAAAAATATAATTTTCTTTACTGTTATGGTTTTTGTAATCAAAACAATTTTGTTTTTTCATGTAAAGGTGGTGCGTTGTTAAGGACAAGTACCTTATAAGAGACACCAGCTCCAGTGTTCGTCATTATCGCTCGTTGTTGGATCAGTATCCAGCAATCGAGTTCATTTGTGAGCCATACGTTGAGGATAGATTAGATGACATGTCTGAGCGTTTTGTGGATGAGAGAGACAGAGTCATTTGGTTCTCTCATGTTCCTCTCATCCACTTTGCTATAGTGGAGTTCTACGTGCCATTTCGTACGGCACGTCAGTTTCATCGGATCCAGGAGATCCCACCGGACCACAGCATGCATGATGACTTACATGAACTCACTAGAAGTGGGCGAGGGGGAGATTTCGATTGGCTCCGTCATCATCAGGCACACGTCGAACGTTGGAATGACGCAGAACGTCATTTTGTGCTATTTCGTCACCAGACCGAGGCCGGTCCTTCCATTTCCCCAGGCTACCTCCTGTGGTATCATCAGATCACACGACAGCGCATAGGTCCTCCCAGGATTCGTCGCACAGGTGTCATCAGAGGTCTGTTCCATGCTGCTCGTACTGTTCGTGCTCTTATCCGCGGAGGATCATCGCATATGAGAGAGTCTCGTGAGCTACGAGTTCTATTCCAGCATATGAGAGATAGCGCCTCGGAGGATGAGCCTGAGCAGGATTTTGACTCAGAGGTTGGATCGTTAGACGGTGAGCCAGCCCAGCGCACGGACGACGACCAGGGCTATGCCGATCCTTCTACTCATGTTCGATATTATCATGGAGGAACTGATCGTCACCAGAACGAGGCTGACGCTGAGGCTGCAGGTCCAGACGGGGACGATGATGCTGTAGATCCTGACAATACTGAACATTCAGATGATTTATCCCCGAGGCATCGTGCACCATCGGATAGATTCACTCCATCTACCTATGCCGACGGCCCGGTTAGAGGAAGAGTTAGGGTCAGGGGAGGCCGACGAGGCCGAGACTGATTTATTCTTTATTTATGTATTATGTGTAGACGAGTTCTCTGGATTTTCTACTTGTGTATTATATAGTTCGGATTTTACATTTTAATTATGACGATGCAGTTTGTATTTTACAGTTTCATTATGACGATGCTTTATCATGTAATATGTAGTGTGGGACTTTGATGTCACGGACTATGACTTTTGTATTATCGATTATTCATATCAGTTTATTTGGCGTATAGTTTTCATTATATTCATCAATCATGTAAATCAGTATCTTTTTCCCGATAGTTTACGGTTCTATTTATCGATCGTGTATTACGTGCATTTACGGTTCTATTCATCGATCATGTAAGCCTGTATCATGTTGTTTTGGTTATGTTATACTTTTTTTATCGATCATTCCCAAAAATAATCATCAATATGTCATAAGTATTAGATCTGTTTGTTTGTCTAACCAACATTTTGAAAAAATATCTGATCATGATAAAAGACACAAGACTAACACTTATAAATGAAAGCTACATTTATCAACAGCATATAGAACAAAGTATTCATCATATAGAACTCAAACGCATACTATTCCGATCCTAAACCATCAGTAGAAAGATAAGACGACGATGACTCCATTGATCTTCGAGTAACAGATTTCAGCAGTAGAACATACGTTCTTCACGTTCTCCTTGATCTGAGGAAGTTGGCGCACCACAGCACTTGTCCCCGGCGTAACCTGAGCACTGCCACTGTAGCAGATTGGCAGAGAAGTTGTTCTCGTCATGAAGGACGTGATAATGGGCAGGCCTGCTTGTTCCCTGCAAGAAACTGTTCAAATAGCAAGCATTAGCTTATCAACCAAAAAGAAAAATTGCTATTTGCCTCCTCCAAAGTACACAGAGGCTGTCTTATGGTGATGAAGATGCATCATACATTCATTAATTACCAAAAGAAGAAGAAAAAAGAAGAAGGAAACATCATACGCTTATTAGCTTATCTACTTAAATCTCCCAATACTAACCTGAATGCCAACGTGACTACACATAGAAATCAAACTCTGAAGGATGACAGATCTTTTATCGGTGAGATTGTGATCAGTAGCAAAAAGACGAGTGTGATTTCGCTTTTGTACAACAACAAATGTGACTTGTGGGAGATAGCGCTCTTCCGATGAAGCACAAGCCCACAAGCATGAAGAATGAAGCAACGTAAGATAACATAAAGGAGCGAAAATTATGGTAAACCTTCCACACAGCGGACCAAGTCATTACAGAACATAGCAGCCATATCTAGAGACAGCAACCGTGAAAAATTGACGCAAGTCCAACCCGTGACAGTGGCACCAGTATACATTTTCTGCGAATGAAAAGAAGTTAAACTAAGCCAGTAGAAAATAATGACAGTCTACCAATTGGCTTCTCGTGCGTTAACTTTGTTACCTTGTTGATCATGTTCCTTGGTCCAACACTAGTAGCTACCCTTGCCTCTTGTCCGCTTTTATGATACTTCAGCTAACGATGTAAATCTTGTTTAGTGAAATAATTACAAAGCAGAGTAAATGCAACCAGTACGCACCATAACACTTACC
>JAOVYX010017596.1:0-21879 GCA_035668315.1 Drosera spatulata | reverse complement strand
CCCCCCAGGTTATTTCTGGGACTTTCACGAACCTTGAAGTTTCTATTCAATTTGTAAGTTTTCTTAGTGAGTTCAAGTATGAGGTCCTTCATCTCTTCTTTAGTGATGGTGTCAATGTCAAGGTCATATACCTCATCACTGTTTCAAGCCATGAGACACATGAGTGATTTCTGTGCTTTGGAGGAGGCTTCTGAGGCTACATCATCATCGTCTGACTCAGTATCACTCCATGTTTTTGCAACTAAAGCCTTTCCTTTTTTGAAATGCTTTCTTTGAGATTGCTACTCTAGTTTCTTCTTTGCAGTAGGGTTGTTTGGACGTTTCCTACACTTAGCAGCAAAGTGTCCTATCTTATCACAGTTATAGCAGGTGAGCTCAAAGTCTCTTGGTGTAGGAATGTCTTTGTTAGGCCTTCACTTCTTTTTGAAGTATTTTCTGAATCTTTTGCTTAGCATGGCTAATTCTCTTACAACTCTTTTTGATATGACTGTCACCTGAAGTATAAAATTAGTATTTAAGTTCACTCACAATCAATATTAATTAATTAAATTAATGTAGTAGTAGAAGTAAGGGTCGATCTCACAGAGACGGTTGTTCAAATGATTTAAGCTAATTATTAATGTAATTTCACCATGAATTGTGAATTAAGTTTTTTTTGGGGGGGGGGGGTTTCGATGTAAAGAAGATAAGATTAAATAATAAGAAACTAAGAAAACAAACAAATTACTAAGCAACGTTTTTCTGGTTTGGGTTATGAACTATTGCATTGAAATGTGGGAAACTTCATTAAATCCATTCTAGAATAGGGAATTAATCATTGATAACAAATGATGTGATTAATGAGTTGATTTGTTGTATGATTGGTTTGATTGTAAAATAAGGGTCTCTTGGTTTGATTGTAAAATAAGGGCGTCTTAAGTTATGTTCTCTAAATTATTGGCTATCAAATGAGAATGTATAATCAACCTAACCAAAATAATCCAACATACCAAAAGAGAATGTATAGATCAAACTGAATAAGGTTGTATCAAATATGGAACAAACCAAACATGAATCAATAGAAAAAGACATTTTTTAACAATTCACATGCAAAAAGTTCTAATCAATTCATGATGAAAAGAGAATATATCTTTTTCATTAGATGTTACTAATATGACCAAATGAGAATATGTCATTAGCTTAATTAACACTTTAACATTACCTAAGTGATCAATCCAAGTTTTATTAGTGGTTAATTTGATAAAGTTCAATCCTTTTACACCAATCATAGCATGAACAAATTTGGTTTCAATCATGTTAAGTCCATAATCTCATAATCCCTCTACTAGAACTTCATTATTGAGTCTCCTGCCAAAGATGTACTTACTCATGATTGAATTAAACAATACAAACACGATTGACATATCAAGTAATTGACACATCATCAAAAGAGAGAGATAAAGGTCTATACTTGGTTGAAGAACAACAGTTAGAATGGTCTTTGAATCTCCAAAACACCAAAGATCCGAAGCTAAATCAATAGTTCTATAAGAAACCCAATGTTTTTGTGGCCTAAGATCCATCAAAAAGCTGATAAAGTTACACAAGTACTGGGACATAAGGTCTCTATTTATAGAAATTGATGAACAAAATTTAAGAGTAAAACCATGATGTAGTTAGTGTGTTTAGGCTGGAAATAACGTTGGTAATCTGTAGTCTAGGTTTGATATGAACGAGCAGACGGTCACAGATGGAGCGCATTGTGGGCCACCAGATGCAGACTACTATAAGGAGATTTCAACAAAACAGCTAAGACATACGTGGACAACAAAAAACCTACAAATGCTTCAGGATCTAGGACCAATCTTGTTGACAAGGGTCAACACAGCAATGTAGAAAAGGTTGCAGCAGTGCTTGGTGCAGACGAGATTACAGCAGCGACCAGATGCAGACGAGGTCGTAACGGTACTGAGTGCAGACTAAGTTACAACAGACTGAGTGCAGTAGAGCTGATTGCAGGGTTGGACAAGAATCAAAGGATTGGTCAAATCGAAGATTTGAGGTATGGAAAATTTGTACTAGGATCAGAAAGTTGTCAATAGACAAAGCTGTCAGTGATGGGGTGAGCAAACAGACAAAGCTGTCAACATCTGAATAACACAATCACGGTTTCTCATCCCCTTAGCCTATAAACGGGGATCAAAGGAGCTTAGAGAATGATATCCATGGACGATGACATTTTGAACACTCCTAGAAAGAAGAAAAATCAAAAATCATTGTGCAATCGTCCTAGTGAGCTGAAACGAAAACTCAGGAATAAGGGAGTCGAGGGATCTAGCATAAATATCCCTGACACAACTGTATGGAGTGCTGCATACCTACAATCTTGAAGTGGAGCAAAAGAAGCAAATCGATGAGGCTAGAAAGAAGACTCTGGCCTTCAAAGCACAAGAAAAAATTCTAAAATCTATGGTAGTGAGCAGGTGAGCAAGTGAGCAGGCAATCTCAGAGGAGCTTGCACTAATTGGCAAGAAATTTAGAAAGTTATTCAAAAAGAAAAATATCAAGAAGAACATCTCAAGAAAGGCCAAAGAATCTGAAAGGGAGGTCTGCTACAACCACGGAAAGGTAGGGCACTTTGCTGCATAATGCAGACGACCAGCACAAGAATTGTCTGCGCAAAGAAACAACAAAGAATATGGCAAAGGGAACTTTAGAAGAAAAAAAAAAAAAAAAAAGAGGCAAGGCCTACGCTGCGAAGACATTGAGTGAAACAGAATCACATGTTGAGGAAACAGTCTGAAACACACAGCTCTGACTCATGGCAAAGTGTGGGGAAAAACAAAAGGTACTTGATCTCTCAAACTCTGATGCAACTCTAGAGGAACTAAAGGCGGCTCTTCAAGAGACCTCTGAGAACTTTATTGCTCTTTCAAGGAAAAATAAAGACAACCTTGAATTGATTGTAATTTTCAAAGAAAATTATAATCTGGCCGGTGAAGAAATTGACAATAAGTCAAATGACTTGACAGTGGTCCAAAATAAACTAAAGGAATCGGATGAGAAGGTAAAACTTCTCACTGAAGTGGTGAAAACACTCAAAAATAGAAACACTGAGCTGCAAGCTCAGGTGGACACTTGGAATGTGGATTTGTAGAAGATGCCAATCATGGGTCAATCCTCTTGTGATCGATCATGGATGAGTGATGCTGCACACTCAAAAGCAAATGATGTCCCTGCAACCAGCAAGGAAGAGGTAAAACAGACCTCTGTAAAAATATTACAGAGGGATAAAACCTCTACTGCAAAAGGAAAACAAGTCTCTGTTGCTCAACCTAAAAAGGTTGAGCCCTTGGGCAAAATAGCTACACAAACGAATGCAAAACACCACATAGTGCATACAATCAGAAACAATAAAATAAAAGTTCATTATGAAGCTGACAAGAGGTCACATAAACCTCAATATGCACCAAAATACTCAGTATGGAATAAAACTTCCAACACTGCATGGAGAAGACAATATTTAGAACACTTCTACATATGCAGAATGCAGCAGAGGAAATACTCAAGCAGACCACCTAGAGTAGTGAGACAAAGGATTTATTGCTATATTTGTGGCAACCCGGTCATAAAGCATTTAATTGCTGGACACCACACAAGAAAAGTATTCAAGTGTGGGTGCCCTAAACTAACAAGTGAGGACCCATACTTGTGGGTACTATGTACAAGACTTCAACCCTTTATTGCAGGAATAACAAGATGGGACATGGTACCTGGACAATGGATGCTTAGACACATGACAGGGAACAAAATCCTACTAAGAGAATATAGAAAATAAGAAGGACCTCTTGTCATCTATGGAGGAGGCAAGACAGGTAAAACTAAAGGTTATGGAACCCTTGGTATAGGTTCCCTAATCTTTAGAAATGTAGATTATGCTAAAGGATTATAATACAACCTGCTATCCATTAGTCACTTATGTGACAAGAATTATCAAGTTTCCTTTACTCATGATTCATGTCAAGTAAAAGATAAAGTAACCAAAGAAGTAAAACCGATAGGATGTAGAAAAGGGAATATCTATGCAATAGACTTCAATTTATCTCAGTCAGCACAAATTACATTTTTCCATACTAAAGATGCTGAAGATATAAATTGGCTATGGCATAAAAGACTAGCACATATATATTTCAAAATCATAGCTAAGCTATCCTCAAAAAACCTGGTAAGAGGACTTCCTTAAATCAAGTTTAAGAAGGATAAGTTGTGTAAGTCATGCCAAGAAGGCAAGCAGACTAGAGCAAGTCTTAAATCAATACAGTCATTAGAAACAACTAGAGTTCTCCAACTACTCCACATGGATCATTTTGGTCCAGTAGAAGTACAGAGCTTAAATAGAAAGAAATATACCCTAGTTATGGTAGATGATTACTCAAGATATACATTGTTGATATTCTTACATAAAAAGAGTGAAACTTACAATCTGCTGACTAGGTTTCTAAGACAAGTGCAAATGAAAAAGGAAGTGAGGTAGTCATAATCAAAAGTGATCATGGCATTGAATTTGATCAAGCAAGAGTTGATAACTACTGTGATGATCATGGTATAAGACACAACTTCTCCGCACCTAGGACACCGCAGCAAAATGGTGTAGAAGAAAGAAAAAAAAGGACAGTCATAGAAGCAGCCAGAACAATGCTTGTTGATGTGGATTTACCTAAAAATTTATGGGCTGAAGTAGTAAACACTGCCTGTTATTGATGTGTGCGTAAACACACGTATTTTATTTATGTTAAAGCTATTATTTTGTCGTATTTGAGTTCTTTATTTCATGATTTTAGTGTAGTTTATATTTTTGGATTTGTATACAGTTGTTTGCATGTTTACATTTGTAGATTTGATCGAGAACAGAAACTTTTGGAAACTCATGAATTGGATGGAAAAAGCTTGAAGATGATCGTGATAAAGTGCGATGATTTAGCGATCATTCATGTTGATTTCGATGATTTCTGGTGATACTTACATGCATTGGATGATGATGTTAATGTTCAAAGTCATTTGGAGCTGTTTTGGAGCTAGACCGATGCTTTTAAGGCTTATTTGAGTAAGGATGATTCATAAACGTTAAACGACGCATAGATGATGATTCGAGGCCATTTTGAGGGTACAAATGATGTCATTAGAAGTTTTTTATGATTATATAAGGGATACATATGGTATACCATTGATCAGGACGAAGTTCGGAACGAAAAAAATGACGTTTTTGGTGATTTCCTGGACTATAACAACCGTTACACCCCCTGTAACGACAGTTACAATCATAAACCTCGAAGATTTCAGCAACTACATAGGTCAAATGTCGCATTTTAGTTTCTTTGGTTCAAATTTCAAATTGTATTCGGGTTTTCTAGAAATATCCGTGTATTTTTTTCATTTTGAATGAGATGAGGGTTGTTTTCCAGGGCTTTTTCGCCACCTTTGTCCTCTCAAAACCCTAGTTTGGATTATTGTTTTTTCTACACTTTCGGAGATTTGGATCTCTTCAATTCGTCATCGTATTTTCATTCTTCTACGCTGTATTATCCTTCTTTATCTGTTCATTTATAGCAATGGTTGTGATAATGCGTGTAATGATGATGTATGTGATGATGATTGATATAATGAGTGAGTAATTATATAGTGGAGATAGATTAATAAAATTCTAGCTAGTATGGATCATGAGATGAGTTATATCACCGAAACTAGTTTCGTATGTTAAGATTGATGCATGAAATCTCACCTTAATCCATTATATGTTATGAAATCAAATAGCTTGATCACCTATTGATGACAGACCTAGCTATTAATCACGCTAAGTGATTAAACTTGTAGCAAATAACAATTCATGATTTAAGCTCATTATCATGACGTTATGATTGATTGCATGTGAACCTATATAGTTTAAGCTCATTCCTATTAATGTTCATGTTTGGTATATTCTCTTACTTTGATTCAATTTATTTATTTTTAGCATATACGAGCTCATCGGTATTTTGAGGATAGATAGATTAGGTTAATTATACAAGTTCATTGGTAATTAACAATCTAGCGAATGTGATACTTTATGCCCAAAGGTATCACAATCAAACCTATCTAAATAACGAATCCATATGATATTCATCCATGATTAATCCTAAAAAGTTACAATGTAATTAGTCGACCTCCCTATCTTTTTATCACATAAGAAAATACCTCCATCTATTTCTTCCAAAGTTTAGATAATTTTAGCTTAATTTCAGCCATTTTAATTAGTTTCATCAGTCAAAAAACAAAACCCCTCAAATCTTAGTTTCATATTTATAATAGTTCTTTATAGTGACTAAAAAAGAAGAATAAATATTACGAACGTCCCTATGGGTTCGACCCTTACTTCCACTACTATATTATTTTAAATATTTTTAGAGCATAAGGGAGTACATATAAATTCTAATTTGACATGTCTAGGACAGTACGCATCAAATTTTGGCATCGTTGCCGGGGACGGTGGAATTATGTCAAAATTGTTATTTAATTTTTAGTCACTCAAAATTCTATTATTTTTCAGAAAATTATTTTATTTTATTTTATTTTCATTTCTTTTAATTAAAAAATTTTCAAAAGAGATTTATGGTGAGATTGTTGTTTTTGAATTGATTTTAATTTAATTTTTATTATGGCTTATAACTATCAATCATATGGTATGTTGCATTACCAATCTTACGATAATTCTAATTCCCAAACGTTAGATGAAATTGACAAAATTATTGAAGAAAAGAACAACAATATGAATAATAGGCCATGTGAAAATCATTTTAATATGGAACATCCAACTAATAATTGCCCAACTTTTTCATCTTATGGATATTCTAATGAAATGAATATATTTCTACAGCCATCGCAATCACAATATGGATATAATGCTTTTTTAACTATTATAATGGTAGGTGCTTAGATGATCAAAATTATTATGAGGGTTATCAAGATTTTAATTCTTCAATGCCAAATAGTTTTTTTGACTTTTCACAAAGTCATTCGCTTGACCATTTGTATAGTCAACCCTCAAGACCACAATTACAAGATTCAAATTCTATATCTTTAGAAGAAATGGTTAAAATAATTGCGCATAACCAACATCTTGTTCAAGAAGAAAATAGGATTTTGAAAGAAGAAAGGGAATATAATAAGTATAAATTACAAAGTCAAATTGACGAATTTAAATCTATGCCATTTCCAATAGAAACTCCATTCTTTAAGTTATATAATGAATCTGAACAACCACAAGAGGATGAATGTTTAATCGTATTTAAAAATGGTAAAAAATTATCTAAAATTGAGAGTTCTAATCAAATTTAATTTGAGGATGATTCAGACGAAGACTTTAATTTACCTTACGAATATTTTATTGAGAAGTACGATAATAATGCACAAATAGAAAGTCAATGTGAACTTTCTGGTGATGATATTAATATTGATGCTTTGGAAAAATCATTGAATTCATTACATGAATTAACTAACTCAATTGATTCAAGTTCAACTTATTCTCAAGAAAGCAGTTCTAGCCTCGAAATATTGAAAAATCAAGTTAATCAACCTACTCTTGAAGTGAGTGAATTAAAAGCTCTAACTTTCATTGAAATTGAAACTGAGTTTGATAAATCCCACATACAAGAAAATCTAATGATAAGTAAAAATGATGAAGAAACATTGGAAGTAGAGGGTTTAGGACGAAATGAGACACAAGATGAATTGCAAGAAGAAATTTTAGAATTAGAAATTGATGAAGTGAAGGAAAAAGTTTTTGAACTTGACTATGATGAATTTGATGATGTAAACTTCAAAATGAATACTGATGAAAGTTGTTTTGATGGTCCAAATATTACACTTGATAATTTTTGTTGAACTGAAAAAGTATTTATATTCTTATGATGAAGTTGAGCAAATTGTTTCTATGTTAGAAATGCCTAATATCCCTGAGCATGAATCAATGTTTGTTTCGGATGTTTCTTTACAAGAATTTGAAATTCATCAATCTCATTCAAATATTTCATTTTCTGAAAATCTTCTTAGTTTAGATGTTTTTCATGATCATAAGGAAGATTTTGATATGTCATGCTTGATTATATTTCCTTATGTATCCAAATATTTTAGAAATCTTATTTGGGCGTGCTTGATTAATCATTTTGAGAAAATAAGATTTTTGAAAAATATCAAACGTAAGAAGAAAAAGATTCTAACTTGGCTTCCGTAGCATTTCAAGTAACCTAAAAGAGTCGGGCTACCGGCTCTAAACCAAGCTCTTTTTGGGAGGCAACCCAAGTCTTTAGTTTTCGTTAGTTTAGTTTTTAGCTTAGGAGTTTGTTTCATTTTTAATAAATTCATCGAGCGTGTTATGTCTTCAGAAACTCTTTGAACAATTAAATGATGCATTTTAATTGTTTCAAACGAGTTTTATGCATTACGGATCGTTACGTAGATTTGAGGAGTTTAAATTCTTATTTCATGGACTGTAACAACCATTACGACTCTTGTAACAGCTATTACACCTCTGCTGTAATTCATTTATGCCATTTTTACCCTGATTCATTCTGTTTTGCATATTAATCATTGTAATCATATATTCTCTCGATGAAATACATCAAAAATCTAAATCATTGATATGAAAATGATAAAATGAGTGTGCAAATGTGTTTTTATTCATTACATGTTATTTTCCACTCAATGTTTTGATGTCCTTTGTGAGAATGTAACATATAATTCATAGGGCATTTCACAAACATATTGAGCATAAGGAACAAGATTAGTGTATTTGAAAGAATCAGCAGATATCGACGAGATTTCACCTCTACCAAGTGAGTTACTAATTTATTTTTGTCCTTATTACATTTCACTTCTTATTCTTAAACATTGAGGACAATGTATAGTTTTATCTTGGGGGAGGGATTAGTTAGCTTAGTTTTTAATTTTTTTTTCTTTTTTTTCTTTGTTTTTTTTTTTAAATTTGTAAAAAAAATTCATGAACAGTAAAAAAAATGAAACTAAAAATTGTGTTTTGTTTTCAAATCCATGGTTTAAACAATGTAATATAATGATTTTATGTTTTGATGATTGTTACACTAGTATATGTAATTTGAATATCATTTTTAGAAAGTCATAAGTCATTGGTAACACCATTTTATTACTTTCCTGGGATATGACTCTTTCATGTGTGGATAGCGCTTTAGTGGTGACTCGAACAGTAAATAGACATTTATAAAAAAAAAGAAAAAAAATCTATATTTTCCCTTTTATGCCATTTATTCATTTACCCACCGATTATAGGGGGGCATGATGTGAGTTTTTGAAAAAAAAACATTTTTATTTTTAAAGCACCCGTCTTTCATGGTGATCCTTATGCTATTTTTGGTTATTGGAGAATGTTCTAGACCTACTCATCTATGAAAAAGAAAAAAAAAAAAGAAGAGAAGGAAAAAAGAGAAAAAATTGTCAAAACAATTCAAAACAAGCAAAAAGCTTCAAAAATACCATGTCTCTTACCTCGGTAATCCAAATTATCATCTACGAATAAAAGGGGGGCATGGTATTCAATAAGATGAGCGTGAAAAAAAAAAAAAAAAAGATACATATCCAGTAGAAAATTTAGACCTGCTTTGAGACCTTGGTGGCTTTGAGAATGACCCATGTCGGATGCATTTCTGACCGTAAGGAAGTAACGGGGTGGAATAAATGAATTTTGAAATTGAATTTCAAAAATCTTTTGTGTTGCTACATCTCTGGAATATCTACTAGGTGTGAAGGACCATGAGGAGGGATGATTTGAAGGATAATTTATGTGGTGTGCATAGGGATGATGGACGACTTTGTGCTGAATGATCCTTCAACATATTCTTAGGGTAACTAAGTTTTGGCATTCTCATTACATAAATGCTAGAGCTATGAAAGTTTTCATATTTCATTTGTTTTTCAGTTTTCAAATTGAGTCTTTGTTTTCTTTTTATCTTTGCTTAGGAACAAGCAAAGGTTTGGTTTGGGGGAATTTGATGTGTGTGCAAAAACACGTATTTTATTTATGCTAAAGCCATCGTTTTGTCATATTTGAGTTCTTTATTTCATCGTTTTAGTTTATTTTATGTCTTTGGACTTGGATACTGCTGTTTGCGTATTTTCATTATAGATTTGATTGAGAAAAGCAACTTTTGGCAACCCATGAATTGGATGGAAAAAGCTTGAAGATGATCATGATAAAGTTTGATGATTTAGTGATCACTCATGTTGATTTCCATGATTTCTGGTGATACTCACATGCATTGGACGATGATGTTAATGTTCAAAGTCGTTTGGAGCTGTTTTGGAGCTAAACCGATGCTTTTGAGGCTTATTTGAGCAAAGATGATCCATAAAAGTTAAACGACGCATAGATGATGATTCGAGGCCATTTTGATGGTGTAAATAATGTCATTTGAAGTGTTTTATGATTATATAAGGGATACATAAGGTATACCATCGATTAGGACGAAGTTCGGAGCGAAAAAAAAATGATGTTTTTGGTGATTTCCTGGACCGTAATGATCGTTACAGTCATAAACCTCTAAGATTTCAGCAGCTACACAATGTAACGACCGTTACAGGTGCCCTATAACGGTCATTACACAGGTCAAATGTCCCGATTTAGTTTGTTTGGTTCAACTTTCGAATTGTTTTCGGGTTTTTTTTTTAAATATCCATATATTTTTTTCCATTTTGAATGAGATAAGGGTTGTTTTCCTGGGCCTTTCGGCCACCTTTGTCCTCTCAAAACCCTAGTTTAGAATATTGCTTTCTACGCTTTTGGATCGGATCTTGGAATGGCATTTTGGATCTCTTCAATTCGTCATCGTATCTTCATTCTTCTATGCTGTATTATCTTCAATCTCGTCTTTCACCAAACTATATCAATAACTAAACAATCAAACAAACAAATCCAGAAGAGTATGTATCATCTAACTCGGCAATTCTCTCTCACTAGTGCCTAGATACAAGATCGGGAAGTTGAAAATCATTCGGAAGTTGAAAATCATCGGCAATCCCCCATATGGTGTCCGGGGGAAAGGGGGAGAGAAATGAGTGGTTAGGTGAAAGTTAGGTGAGAGTTACATTAGAGTTAGGTGAACCGGCAATTCACCCGATTCATAGGGGCTGAATCGGGATTGAAGTGGCCAAATTCACCCGATTCATGACCAATTCATAAGGAATCAGCGATTCAGGCAAGGAATCGAAACCAGTTTGGCCAAAACCAGAACGGTTCGATCAGTTCAACCCTCAAATCTACTGGTTCGAAAAACTATGATCAGACTTATATGAGGAAGTGACAAAGGTGTATGATTGCTGGAGAGCCATAGGTGATCTTGGGTTTGACGCCAAAGAAACCAAACATGGCGTTGTCTGATGGAGCAATGATTCCATTTGTGGCTTCAACGACGATGACGGCAGTGAATCAAGTGAGAGTTTGGCGTTTTGTTTCGTCCAAGAATTAGCTTTCTAGAGTAAATAGAGTGATCGGGTCTCTATATCTGATTTTAGAAAACCTTATTCAATCAACTCAGGATGAAGTAAGCAACCCTTTGGAATCCAAATTCCACCTATGTTTTGGAAACCCCAATTCAATTGGCTGGACAACATCAAACTCTTCATCGCTGTAATCAAATCCAAATCCATGACACGAGAGAGAGAGAGCCTATCGGAGACGATGGAGGAGAGGGGGTGGTGGAATTGTAGGAGGTGGAAAACCTCACACAGACCTCCTTATCGTCTCTATGTAATAGGCTTCGACGTGGGAACGGGAAGGAAGGCATCAATGATGAAGTCATTGTTGGTTGTGATGATATGGATTGAGAAGCTGGAGGGTGATCATTGATTTTGTTTGATAAGGAGTCCAACACATGGTAGACAGGGAGGCAGCACAGCTAGGAATTAAGGTTGGGGAGGCGAAGTGGAAGGCGGTGACATAGGTTCAGATGCATCTTAATAAGTACACAAGCTTTAATTACAAGTAAAAGTGAAGACCCAAATTGTGCTGGTTAATAGTATGAAATTGTCAGTTTACCCTAACATACCATGGAGAGTGCTTTGTGAATTTGATAATATAATAAATTAAGATATGAAAAATTAATTTTACTGCTCCCTCTGTCCCACATATCTTGCAACGGTTTGACTCGAATTGTTTTTTTATGTACGTGTTGAATTTGGTATATTTTAGTTAGTATATTTGGGTTCTTGATGATGATGGTGGGTTTGACGTGAAAGGATGAAAGAAAAATTAGGGAGAAGACAGTGGAGTGTAGTGGGATATTATGATTATTTTAATATAAAATTATTTTCAAATAAGGAAATAAAGTAAGTATTATAAGATTTATGGGACGACATAAAATAATAAATATTCTAAGAATTATGAAACGGAGAGAGTAGAAAAGTAAAAAATAACAAATATTCGGTTGATTTGGTTAACCGAGTTTATCAAAATTTTTGGAAATCAAAAGTGGAACTATAACTGAATAGTGGTGGGAAAAAAAAATATCGAATTTACCAAAAAAACAGAATATATTGAACCGAATTCGATTTTGATTCTGTTCGATGGCCCGATTTTCGGGTATTTACTCTCACCCCTACTGATGAATGATCACCATAAAAAAAAAAAAAACAATAAACCACCAAAGAGGTACATAACATAACTAATCCTAGAACCACAAAAACTACTGTTCGATGATCACTATTCCTAGAACCATAAAAACCGCAGAATTCGGCTTGATTTAGTACAATAGCCTGAAATGCAATGTTTTTTTCTTTTTCTTTCTTTCTTTTATCGATGCCTCAAACGGATAAAACAAAAACCAAAAAAAAAAAAAAAACAACTCATAAAAATTGATTTTATGTTTCAGCTTCTAGTTATATCGAGGTATAATATTCAAGATTTACTTTATAATATTTGTATTAAAAAAACAGTTATAGCGTATGATTATGAATCATAGATCTACATGATGATGATGATGAGATCGTCTGTCAATGACCAAGACCAAAAGAGAGAAACATTAACCTTGTATTGGATATTTTGTATGTGTTTTTGAGATGGGGAGTATGATTCTTGTACCCTCCCCTTCTATAGATCTTTTTCCATACCAAAAAAATAATTTACTTAAAAATTCCCTTTACGTAGATAACTTCGTGGAATATCTTTTTAACATGATCTTTCTCTAATATCTTATCCTTATAGTTATTTTTTTATATCCTTGTAGCCGAAGATAAGGAAGATAATTATTTTGTCACCATCAGTATGCCCCCGAGGTTCTTAGTCCAAGTTGTCTCAAGTCGGACATGGAGCTCATAGTATCTATTTTCTTTTCATTCTCTGGTTTTGTTTCTCCTTTGTTGTCGTTCTTGACCTTCCGACCTACAAAATGCCTTTTTTTTTTCTGAGTTTTGAAATTTCTTTCTATATCTTGATTTCTTTTTATGACCGATGACGACCTCCCTTCCTTGCCATACTCTGAAAAGTTGATGAAGTTTGGTGTCTTGGGAAGAGACTTTTTCATCATTGCTCCTGGATAGTCTTTTCAAATTTTGAAATGACAACTGACCTTTGCGTTTATCCATCCAGTGAATCTAGGGACATGATTCATTTTTCCTTGGTAAGTTACAGTGTCATCATTATGGTTCCACTTGATGACGTATGACGGCTTCTTTAATGATTTTCTTTGATTTGGATGGTTGAAGTACTCGAGGTGTGACACGTGAGGGAATCCAGGGCTGCCATTTTTACTTTTCAACTCCTAGATGGATGGCTTTTTTTTTACCCTAGTTATTCTTCATTCTCCACATATAATTACTTATTTTGCTCCTTGTATCTCTTCCTTTGGTTGCTTTTTAAAATCTCCTTCCTTTTCCAGGTTTCTCTCTAAAGTCTTCTTCTTTTCTTTGGTAAAAATGTCTTCTGAGGGCCCTTCTCATGATCCTTAGGGGAGGGATAGTTTTAAGGATTTTCCTCATCGTCCAAGTTGTTCTAGGAACCCGGATGATGAGTTCCTAACATGATAGAAGTCGAACCTTTAGCTAAGTCATACACTTTTCCTCCCTCTTTTATGTCTTGCTTTACTGATCTAAAAGAGGAAGATCTTTCAACAATAAAGTCTACCTTTGAAATTACCTGGGCCTCATCCTATCTATCATAGATATTCGTCTTACCAACTTCCTTTTGACACTCGTATTTTCGAAGCAGGTTTTCATTTTCCAATTCATCCTTTCCTTTTTTTCTTTTTTCCATGAATTAAGGATGACTCCAACCATGTTAGTTCCGAACTCGGTTCGCCTTATGATAAGCTTTTATCTTTATGCTCGGATGGCGGATGTGACAAGTTCAGATGTTACCCAAAACGTTTTCTATAAGTTCTATAGGATCAACTCTCCAGTGGAGGGTTGGTATTATTTTTCTGCCCTCCAAGATTGAAAGTTGTCAAAGACATTCCTGATACTCGGAAGGGATTCAAATCTTCCATTTTCTTGGTTGTCTCTTTTCTGCCTTGGTTAATCCCAACTCGGTGGTCCACCGATGTCAATTTAAAACCTGTTAAGAAGTTAAAATTAAGGCAAGGAGAAGAAATTATCTTTACAAAGATCAAAATGTATTTTGATTTGAGCAGTGCCGTCGAGTTTGACGATTTAGTAACTATGAAAAGCCTTCTTGATCATCAATTTGGTATGCTGTGTTTTTATTCCTTTTAGGATTGATATACATCCATCCTAACTTTGACCTTTTTGTTTGTCTTTCGTAGTTATTCACTCATCGTCAGATTTCAGCACGGCTCCTCGTCTCGACCAACAGGCTCGTCGTTTGGCCAAAAGAAAGGGGAGACTAGTACCTGATGCCCTACCTTCAGCAAGTTCGATCCCCTTTTCTCCACCTCGGGCGACAGGGGGTGCACGTACTGATAAAGTGGTGGTGGATGTTGTTCCTCTTTGGTCGGTACCTACCTCGGCAACTCCTATGGAAGGTTCCTCCTTTCATCGGGTGGAGAAAAGAGCGCGTGAGTCTTCACCGCCTCGTCCTTCTTCGCCCCCTCGATTAGCTCCGAATGTCAATATCGTCCTGATCTATCCTCATCATGAGGGACGAGTCGTAATAGATGATGTGGAAGGCTCTTCTTACTTTTTACCGACCTGGAAAATCAACAGCCGAGCTTCTTATAGCTCTGTTATACCGAGGGTGATAATAGAATCTTTGTTTCTCCCATCTGACAGGGAGAACATTGCCTTCTCGGGTAATTGAAGAAGTTGTGGATAGAGGATGCAAACTAATGCATTAGGTGGGTCCTTGCATTCTTGTGAATAAAGTCATCGATTCCTTTCTTTTAATCTTAACTTCTAGATCTTACTTGATTGTTTTCAGATGATGACTTATCACCTTAGCTTGGTTCACAAGGCGGAATCAGCCATGGGAGACCCGAAATTCTATAAGGAGAGAATTGTCGAGTATTCCAACCTAAAGAAACAACTGACGGCAGAAGATGTGGCTCTGAAGTAGGCAATCGAAGAGAAGGATAGATTCTAAGTTGAGCTAATTGGCCGTTATGAGGAATTAAACGAGGTGAAGGCTGACTTAAGTTCCCTTAGTCAGGTGAAGGCTAAGCTGGAATTGGACTTTGCAGCTTTTCAAGCTGATTTTGATGCTAGGCCGACACAGGCTCTGTAAGGGAGGATCGATAAGGAAAGATCAAGAGCGGTTTTCAAGTTCAAGGATTCGGCAGAGTTTAAACTTTCAATGGATAAGAATTATGACGATGGTACTGAGAGTGTCTTTTTAGAGTTTTCCTGTTGTTTTCGCAAGTATCCAGAGTGCCCTGTCATTCAACTCCCTATTTCTTACCTCTCTTGTTGTCCTCCTGACTGGGAAGGCCATCCTCCTCCTGAAGTTGCTGCTATTCAAGATGTAGAGGCCGAAGCCAAACTTGCCAGGGCAGCTACAGAAGCGGTCGGAACTTCATTAGTTGAAGGTAAATCTGGGGGAGCAACTGAGCCAAAAACTGATGAGGACAACGTAAACGAGGTCTAATGTTGTAGGCTCTTTCTCTTGTTTTCTATGGCAACTTTTGGCCGAATCAGAACTTTGTAACTTATTTGTCAAACTTTTGTGATATTCCTTGGACGATCTTTCAAGTCTTGATTCCAAACTTTACTTAACTGTTTAAGTATTATTGCTCCATCCAGAAGAAGTGATTCCAACCCTTCTTGAGCTGGAAACTTTTTCCATTCAAGGCTCCATTGTTCCAGGCCTTTTAGATCTTGTAATTTGTCAACCTTTTTTTGGTTTTTGAACCTTTTCTATTGGCTGAATCAAGATTTCAATCTTGGAACTTGTTCTATTCAAATTTTAAATCAAGAATCCCATTCCGATTTAGAATTTGGATTGGGGATTTCGTCTTAATTCAGAGTTAAGGATCTGTTCTCAACTTTGAGTCGGTGATATTGTCTTAACTTATGATTTCGATTGGGGATCTTGTCCCAATCCGGAGTTGTGGATCTTGTCCTGACTTATGGCTTGGATTGGGGATCTTGTCCCAATCCGGAGTTAAGGACCTTGTCTCATGTCGGAGTCGAGGATCTTGTCCAAACTTAGGGTTTAGATTGGGGATCTTGTCCCAATCCGGAGTGGAGGATTTTGACTCAACTCGGAGTCAAGGATCTCGTCCCGACCTGAGTCGGGAATCTCATCCCGGCTCGAGATTTAAGTCGGGGATCTCGCCCCGGCTCAAGATTTAAATCAGGGATCTCGTCCCAGCTTGAGATTTAAGTCAAGGATCTTGTCCTAACTTTTTGGTTTAAGTTGGGGATCTTGTCTCAACTTTTGGTTTAAGTTGGGGATCTTGTCCCAACTTTTGAGTCAAGGATCTCGTCTTGACTTTGGATTGGACTCCTGAACCTTCCTTTGCATAACTTATCCATACTTATGGAAGAAAAAAGCGTTTTATTAGGAAAACTGTAAAGAAAGAAAGGAAAAATTACATGAAAGAAGAAGTCTTAATGGATAATAAAATTTTAAATCAGCTGCATTGAATGTCCTCTCGTGTTCTCAATTCGGCTTTCCTAAGAACCATATCTCCTTGCTGGAAACTTCTAGGTTTCACTTTGGCATTAAACTACATGATGCGTGCTGTAGTTTACCCGTCAAATTAATATTTATGAGCACTCACTTTCACTCTATAAATATAGAATTAATGCAGTAGTGGAAGTAAGTGTCGAACCCACAAGGGCGGTCGCAATATTATTTATCTTTCTTTAGTCACGATAAATAACTATTAAAAATATGAAAATTAAGGTTTGGGGGGGGGGGGGGTTGTTGGTTGTAAGAAATTACTTTAAACTAAACTAACTAGGTAGAACAAAAAACTAAGATAGATATGAGATAGAGAGGAGTTTTCTTTAGTTTGGAGAAATGTAGGGACAATGGTTGAATCATTATGAATCATTTAGATCAATCATTGATGTTTCTGGATTTTAGGTGCAATGATTAATGTGAAATGTTTGTAATAAATATTGGCTTAACTCACTACGTTCCTTAGCTTCTAACTTCCAATTAGCTCGGATAGTTAAACTAACTCAAGAGATCTAATTCATTTCAATTAGCTCGAACATGACTTAAAACACAAGAGTTGATTCATAACATGGAACTTAACATTCATAACAATCATAGCAATTAGCTTAAACTAACCATGTTACATGCATATGAGACCATTGATTGTATATGACAATTAACTCAAATCATATTATATCAAGTAGCTATTGAACTAAACCACTTAGCGTGATTTATAACTTTAACATGCATATTTTAGGTGATCAATCTAGCATACATATGTTATATGACGATTCTAACAGGTTTCATGCATCAATTTTTCATTGAACACCTCTGGTTTGTATTAAATGTTTAACATCTCATGATCTAATGACTCAAAAACTCATCAACGCACCCCTACTATCGATCTACTCATGCATATTCATGGAATAAAACATGGAATTAAACATAACAACATAAACAAATATTCTGATCAGTTTGACAACCAAAGAATAAGAGTTATACAGTGCAGGTAGCGTTCCAAATCAAATCCAATGAGTTCCTATGCATTACGGATCAAGACTACGTCAATTCCTTCTCTAAAAATCCGTCTTTCCTTCGTCTTTCGTCCTCTCGACCGTCTCTGCCTTCCTGAGCGTCTCCCCTGCTGTTCCTTGGTTGGAATAACCCTAGGAGGAGTATTTATAGGCGAGGGCTTGCAACCAAATTGATCTGACGGCTGAAACTCAACATTTTGCATCTGAAATATCGTCGCGGCCTCGACCAATCCTGTCGTGCCCGCGACACCATTAAAATCCGGATTTCAGGAAATATCTTCGTCGCGCCCATGGCAACCATGTGCCCGTGACGGCTTGTCGTGCCCCGACACATGTGTGCAGTAAGCTTAAAAGTAAAATTAAAAATACTAAATGACGTTCAAAAATTCTAAAAACTTACACATGATATCTAAACATACTAATCTAGTTAAACATGGTGAAACATCGTCGTAAAAACTCTCGAAACACGTGCAATGATGATGAAACGTGAAATGCGACTTTTTGAGTTCATGGATTGTCATTTTCTTCATTCTTCTTCATTCTTGCTCCAAATTCCAAGTTAATCTGCCATAAAACATGAAAGCACAGTAGTACCAACATTTCAAGACAAAAAGACACTAAAAATATAATTTAGACAATACAAAAGGAATAAAACAAACGTATAGAATAAAGAAACGATGTGTGTTTTCATACACATCACTACACATCAACTTTTTGTTGGAAAACTCTGTTAAATTGAAGCCATCTCTCTGTGTTCTTCAAGTAGATCCAATTCTTCTCGTATCCAAGCCTGATTTTGCCTGGGAAAGTAACTTTGAACTCGTGCTGATGGTTCTAGTACTTCAACTGGAACCATCGCTTCAACACCAAAGGTTAGGCTAAAAGGGTTTTCTCCCATAGATCTTTTTGACGTAGTTCGATATGCCCATATGACCATAGGGAGTTCTTCTGCCCATAGTCCTTTAGCATCATTGAGCCTTCTGATCAAGACGTTTTTGATTTCTTTGTTGATGGCTTTTGTCTGTCCATTTGTCAGAGGATGTTTCACCGAGGTAAATCTTTATTCAATCTTGAGCTTTTTGCAAAATTCGATGGAATCCGAACTAGTGAACTGAAGGCCATTACCCAAGATGATGGTGTGGGGAATTTCAAATCGGCAAACGATTGATCTCTATGCAAAGTTTTGCACTACCCTGTCTATGATTCTTGCAACTGCTTCTACTTCGGTCCACTTCGTAAAGTATTCAATTGCAATTATGACAAACTTCTTCTGAGTCGGGGCCGTCGGGAAAGGGCCAAGAAGATCGATTCCCTATTGTGCAAATACCCATGGAATCTCGATTGATGTGAGGTTAGAGGCTGGTAAATGAGGTAAGTCGGCTGTTCTTTGGCACCTATCGTACTTCTTTACATATTCTTGGGCGTCTCTTTTCATAGTCGGCCAGAAATAGCCTTGTCTTAAGCATTTAAGGCTTAGGGTCCATACCCCATGATGATGCCCGCATATACCTTCGTGTATTTCTCCGAGGACGAACTGAGCTCTGGTCGGGCCTAGGCATTAAGAAGAGGTAAGGAGTAAGATCTTTTGTAAAGTTGATTGTTGATTAGTAAAAAAACAAGGTGCTTTTCTTCCTTTTTTTTTTCTAAGTTGACTTGTAATCTTCTAGAAGTACCCTGTTTCGAAGATAATGAACTATACCGTCTATCCATGACGGTTCAAAATCAACTGGGTTAACCGGCTTGCCATTCTTCTTTCTTGGAGATGAAACCAACTCGGTATGTAGTCGACCAAATGGAATATTGGCAATCTTCGGATTTCTGCTAAGTGCATCCGTCGCCCCATTCTCCCCCCGAGGGATTTGTGGAATTTAGAACTCGGCGAGTCCCTGGATAATATCTTTGGCGGCTTCTTTATACCTTGAAAGCTCCTTTCATACTTCGCATCTTTCAGAGACTTGTTCCACAACCAATTGTGAATCTGAGTAGACGTGTAGACGAGTTATTCCCAAATGTTATGCCATGTTTAAGGCTGTTATAAGTGCTTCATGTTCGGTCATATTATTGGTAGCCTTGAAATGTAGCTGAATCGAACATGGGAGTTTCCAGCCGCTTGGAGACCTAAGTAGGACCCCGGCTCCTGCTCCTCGGACGGATGATGAACCATCTGTGTATGCCGTCCATACGTCGTTTGGTTCTTCTTCTATTACTTCTTTTTCGGAAGGGTGCTCGCATTGCTCGCATTCGGCTAAGAAGTCGGCTTGGCTTGGGCTTTTATTGCCGACCTGGCTTCGTATGTGATTCCAAATTCGCTTAGCTCGACGAACCATTTGATAAGTCTTCCTGAGGTTTCTGGTTTCTGCAACACTTGCCTAAGTGGATGGTCTGTCACTACTATGATTGGATGAGCTTGGAAATACGACCATAGTTTTCGGGCTGCTGTGATTAGGGCAAGTGCTACCTTTTCTATTCCTGGATACCTCATCTCAACCCCATACAATACTCTACTAATGAAATACCGATTTTTCAATATTACTTTCAACTCGGACAAGGATTGCTGAGACTGCCTCCTCGAATGAGGCTAAGTAAAGATATAGCTTTTCGCCTTCAAGTGGTTTCGTGAGCAAGGGTATTTTCTGGAGATAGGACTTTAATTGATCAAAAGCTTCCTGACACTTGGGACTCAATTCTAGGGTAGAGTTCGCTCCCCTCAAAGCCTTAAAGAAAGAAAGAGTTCTCTCTGCTCCTTCAGACATAAATCTTCCCAATGCTGCTAATCATCCTGTCAACTTTTGAACTTCTTTTTTTTGTTCTTGGAGGTCCCATCTTCAATACGGCCTCTACTTTACCTGGATTAGCTTCTATTCCTGGACTTGTGATCATATATCCCAAGAACTTTTCTGACGTGACTTCAAACGCACACTTGGTAGGGTTAAGCTTCATGTTATACTTTCTTAACAAACCGAAGGTCTCTTCCAAGTCAGATGGATGATCTTGAGTTCGGATTGACTTGGTCAAGATATCATCTACGTAAACTTCCATCTTCGTCTTCAATAAGGGTTGAAAGACTTTATTCACAAGGTTTTGGTAGGTTGCCCCAGCATTTTTTAAGCCAAAAGGCATCATAATATAACAATAAGTACCTTACTCGGTGATAAAGGAGGTTTTCTTTTGATCTTCTTTGGCCATGAAGATTTGATTGTATCCAGAGAAAGCGTCCTTCTCTGGTTTCTTTGGGATTACGCCCGAGTTGGTTCTGTTTCCAAGATGCTAGATAACACCGTCGAGACTCTTTTGATCTCCCAAAACTTCTCCTTCTCCGAAAGGAGTTGCGAATTTAATCATCATGTAACCTGGGGCGATCACCATCTTCAGATGTATAATTGAAGGTCGGACTAATATCCCGTTCTATGCTGACAGGAGATCCATGATCATGAAGTCGGCCATCCGAGCTTTAGTCCTTCTTGTACCCTCATCTTCTACTGTCAAGGGGAGTGTGATGTTTCCTTTTGGTAGTATGGTGCTTCCTGTAAAGCTACCTAAGGGATTTTACACGGTCGTAGATCTTTCTCTGTAACGCCCCGAAATCCGGAATGTCCGGCACGTGACGTTATGCCGTCTTAGACCCAGTCCATGACAAGGCTAAACAAACCAAACGGTTTTGTAGGTACAGAAGCTGAGGAAACTACCTAAACGATACAAATCATAATTCCAAATACATTATAATGTCTCACTGCTTACATGTGGTTTCCAACA
>JAOVYX010017595.1:0-21883 GCA_035668315.1 Drosera spatulata | reverse complement strand
GGGGGGTTGTGGTTTTATAAGAAACAGAAAATTAAGCAAAGCAATGAAACAAACTAAGATGATTCAGTTTTTGATTTTATCAATCAAATTTAATGAAGCGTATGACTTGCGTGATTCTCACTTATCATGGATTAATATATTTCATCTCATGTGTTTTCTGTGATAGGTGTAATTAATTATGACAAAATAAGAGTTGTCGACTTTTATCATTGAGCATGACATAATCCAACTAGCATAACTACTCTATGTCGAAACAAGAATATAACATAGACAAGATATGTCGCATTACGAATATTTCTTAACACCTCATGACATTAACCTAGCAAAGATTAACGTTATATCATGTTCATGTTCATACATACATAGATTAATCAAACAAGAATGTGTTAACCTATGAATTGTTACTAACATTAGTCAAACAAGAATGACTAATTGCATTCATACATCATCGATGTAGTGAGATGACCAATCAAGCTACATAGAATCGGTAATTGAGGTTAAATCAACATATGACATGATACCATCGATAATGATCATGAAATTATTAAAAACTAAGAACAAGTCTCATAAAATCCATGAACAAGATTGAATCACAAAGCCCTACTAAAGTTCTAAGCTTCAATAGTCATAACAAGTAATGAACAATACATGGAACGATCAATGAAAGTCATTAAGAATTACAATGAGTAAAAGTAATAGATACAAAACCCTAGACCAATAATGATTGGTCTAGATGATGATCGAACGATGATCTCTTCAATGGTAGAGCGAACTAAAAATCTAATTGATAGTACGAAAGCGCCGTAAAGATAAATTAATGAGGTTTTGGCCCAATCCATTACAATTAAGAACTGCTTACTTATGGCATACATACTATCAGACAGATAAAAATAAAGAATCTACTTATGTAATAGAGCCCATCCCCTACGGTCTTGTGCAGCAGTGTAGGATCAAATCCCAAGGATATAGAATATTAATGTTATGGATCATATTAAAGTTATCAGATCCCAGGTTCAAAATAAGGTTCTTTGTGGAGCTGAATAATAATATATGTGTTGAGTTCCTAAGTTTTGATGATGACATCGATTGAACAAATTGATCTTAAGTATAGGTTGTTAGAAAAACACATGAAGTCCCGGGCCTTCCCCGTTGGTATCAGAACTGAGATAGGTGTGACCAGTGCCCAGGCCATCCCCAGTTTCCATATATATGCCATAAACATGGAAAGTTCCTGTTTTAATGATTATGCAAAGTTTGTTAAGTCCTCATTGATTATTCTGAATATTTTATATATGGACTAACAATATATTGAGCAAAATTGGAATATTTTGCTACAAATCGAATTGCTGTTCAAACGAAGATGGAGATCCAAACTTGTCGATTCCTGAAGTTCAATAAAAGGGAGATCATCATTAGGAAGCAAATACATCGATTTCCTACACAACCTTGCCATCATATTGAAATCGAAGAACAAGAGCCTACTTGCCATCCACAAAAGTTCAATCCAGCTCTATAAACATTCACAAGCCTAAGACAACGATTCTTTGGTGTTTTGGAGCTGACACAAAACAACAAACACAAGCTACTTCTATTGTTTGAGACGACTTCCTTGGTTCAAGGTGACCAAACCAGAGGAAGACCCAGGCCTTGTTGAAGACAAGGGTGCCAAGTTGCAAGAAGTACAATCCAGGAGACTAAGGACAAGAGAAGTACGAGATGTTGCAACAGGGGATTGAAGCTGAGGGTACAAGAGTTCTATCAGGAAGGATAGGAACTAGAGGTGCTAAGGCTTAATCCGGGGTAGAACAGGGTGGTACGAGTTGTAATTAGTGTTGACTGTATTAACAGGGTATTGGTGATATATGGGTTCTTTGACATTTATCTGGAGAATTGGTGAAGGAGAGGGAGAACGGTGTGTACTAGTGAAGGAGATCATAGTTCAAAGTTCTCAAAAATCTCACTGGGTACTGGATGTAAACCTCTTGTTCCATATTTTTAGTAGTATAAATACTGTGTCCACTCTTTCTTTACTGCTTTCGTTCTTGTTCACACAACAAACAAGCATATAAAATAGTTGGTGACTTACAACCAAATAAGCAGGTTGAGAAAGACTCAAGCCTTCCTAAAGACCTGGGCCTTCCATATCAAGAAAGTGAAAAAAAGTTAGAAAATCCATTGATACTCAATTCTTCCTCACTTGAGTATCCTTTGTAAACCAACAATTGGTATCAGAGTAGGTTCTTCTTAAAGGCTAACTACCTGAGAAGAAAAAAGATGAGTTTGACAGAGGCTGAAAATGAAGGTGCATCTGAGCACAGGCCACCACTGTTTGATAAAACCTACTATGATTTCTGGAAAAAGAAGATAGAGGTCCACATTCATTCTGAGGAATGGCTGCTATGGGAGATCAGCCATAATGGACCGCTAAAGATAGAGAAAAAGGATGCTGATGGAAAGATGGTTGAGAACCAAGAGCTGAACGGGTTACTGAAGACTTTCAAAAGATAGAGAGGAATGAAAGAGCAAGGAAGATTCTCATATATGGCTTAACTGGTGCTGAACACAAGCAAATCTCAGTTTGCAAGGCTGTCAAGGAAATTTCGGACACTTTGGAGGTGAAATATGAAGAAACCAATGAAGTGAAGGCGCAACAAATTGATCTTTTGATATCTCAGTTTGAGAACTTCAGGATGAGCCCTAATGAGACCATCAAGGAGATGTTTACCTGGTTCAATGAGATTGTCAATGAACTAGGTTCACTTTGTAAATCATACGCCCCTAATGAATTGGTGAGAAAAGTTCTCAGAAGCCTCCCTAGGGCTTGGGATGCAAAGGTCACTGCCATACAAGAAGCCAAGGACTTAAAGAAGCTACCTTTGAGTGATTTGATTGGCTCCTTGATCATCTATGAGAAGACACTGAAGCAACAAGAAGAAGATGAAGCTGGTGTGTCAACTAGGATGAAAGGTCTGGCCTTTCAAGCAACTGAATCACCAAGAACCTGTCAAACATGTGGAGGATGTGATGATGAGACTATAGCCTTCCTGAGTAGAAAATACTTCAACTTCTTGAAAAAGAAGGATGAGTAGAAAATGCCTATGCAAAGAAGGCCCGACCCTTCCTGGTTAACTGTCATAAACAAACCTACAGTTAACAAATCATATAACAAATATGGACTTAAATTTGAGGCTGTTAATAAAAGAAAATCAGCTAGCGAACCTCAATAGAAGTGCATTGATATTCCTGATTATCTGTTATGTACTGATTGTGGCTTGGATAGTCATTTGATTAAAAACTATGACAAGAGACTTAATGATCATGCTAAGAACCTGAGGCAAGTGAAAACCACCTAAGTTGTTATGCCTACTCCTATTTTTGTTTCTATTTATGCAAAAGGACCCAACCTAAGGTGATTTCCTAAACTAACCCCTTGATTTCATGGTTGCAGGCAAGATTGAGAGGGAGTAGCTTATGGTTTTTGAATAGTGAATGCTCTAGGCATATGAAAGGTGACAAATCTTTATTTCTCTCACTCAAAGCCTTTAATGGGGGGAATGTGACTTTTGACAACAATGGAAAAGGTAAAATTGCTGGTACAGGTAAGGTTGATAAATCACTTTCTCACTCTATTGATGATGTGCATTATATTGTAGGATTGAAGCATAACTTGTTTAGCATATCTTAATTCTGTGTCAAAGGAAACAAGGTTGAGTTCACTGACAATGTTTGTACTGTGGAGGATTCAAAGACAAGAAAACTTGTTCTTCAATGAAAAAGGTGTAAGAATGTTTATAAAGTGACCTTGGATGAAATCCTATCAACACTCTTAGTTCCTTAACTGTTCGAGAAGAAAATGCCATGTTTTGGCATAAAAGGTTTGGCCATGCTAGTTATCACCTGCTGAATAGATTGAATTCTAAGAAACTGATAAGTGGTACGCGTGCAATGAAATATGCGCAACAAGGTGTATGTGACTCATGTCCAAGAGGTAAACATGTCAAAACATCATTCCATTGCAAGAATATGGTAAGTACTTCTAAACCTTTACAATTGCTGCACATGGATCTGTGTGGATCAATGAGGATACAAAGAAGAGGAGGAAGTAAGTATGTCCTTGTGATTGTTGATGATTATACTAGGTACCCATGGGTTATTTTTCTTAGAACAAAAGATGAGACATTTGATGAGTTTTAGAGTTTCACCCTCAAAACTACAGAAAAAAAAAAACGCAACGGAAAAAAACCATAGAAAAATGAAAATATTTCCGACGGATCCGTCGGAGAAAATGAAATAGAAAAAAAAATAGCGATGGAAAGTCAACATCTGTCTCGTAAATTTTTACAAATTTACGACGGAATCCGTCGAAAAAGTAAATGGGGATATAAATTTTAAAATTAACTGAAGTTTTTGCGACGGAATCCGTCGCCAAATTCTATATGTAATTCAATTTTCACTTAAAAAATTATTATAAATATTCCCAAACATTTTGCTAAATGGAAAATAATGGTAAAATTAATATATTGCGATGGATTCTGTTGCATAGCTTTAAATTTTACTATCGGATCCGTCGCGGTATATTTCCAAGTAGAAGTTTAAATCCTTACATCAAATTAAGAAAATTACAAGTTAACAGTTTTTACCGCATTTCAATGTTGTATTTCGAATTATTAGAGTTATATGTTTTATATATTATGTTAGTATCAAAATAAGGTGTTACGGTTTAAAATAACAATACAATCAATTAATTATTGATAGTATAACATATTTTGATCATTACGATTGTTTAAGAGGTAAAGGTTTGTAATTTGCGACGGATTCCATCGCGTACTGTTGAAAAATTATTCTGAAACGAGATTTTTCATATATAAAATATACAATAATCATGTTACAAGTGTAGGTTTGAAATCATTATATCAAATTAAGATAATTACAAGTTAATTTTTTTTTTATGCATTTCAGTTTGGTATTTCGAATTATTTGAGTTCTATGTTGTATATATTATGTTAGGATCAAAATAAGGTGTTACACTTTAAAATAAAAATACAATCAATTAATTATTGATAGTATAACATACTTTGATCATTACGATTGTTTAAAAGTGTAAAATATTGCGATAAAACTTTTAAGATTAAAGTTTTTGTAAGGTTTACAGCGACAGAATCCGTCGCAATGTATGAGGTTTTACGACGGAATTCGTGGCAGAGTATTTAAAAAATTTCAGAAAAAAGGTTTTTCACATATAAAACATGCAATAATCAGGTTACAAGTTTAAGTTTGAAATCATTACATCTAATTATGATAATTACAAGTTAAAAGTTTGTTTTACGCATTTCAATGTGGTATTGGAATTATTAGAGTTATACGTTGTATATATTATGCAAGTATCAAAATAAGGTGTCACACATAAAAAAAAACTCTCAATTAATTATTGATAGTATAATATACTTTGATCATTACGATTATTTAAGAGTTAAAATGTTGCGATAAAGCTTAAGGCTTAAGATTAACTTTTTTGTAAGTAAGTTATTTACGACGGATTTCGTCGCAAATAAGTTTGTATTTTATATTAGAATTTTTGTTAAGTCTAAAAAAGTTTTTTGCGATGAATCCATCGCGAAATATAGATGATTCTGTGACGGAATCCGTCGTGAAGCTAAGTTAATTTTTTTGCTTGTACGACGGAATCCATTGCAAACTGAACTTTATATGTTCGGCTAGCTAGTGCGCCGTCTCCCCTTCCCCCTTTTCCTTTTCCTTTCTCTTCCCCTCCCCTCCTCTCTTTCCCCACCAGCTGCCGCCCATCCCCCACCATCGCCCGCCTCCGCCCGAAGCCGCTAGCCGCCGTCTGCTGTCGCCCGACGCCGCCAGTCGTCGCCCGCAGCCGCCTGCAGCCACGCTCTTTCTGCGCTCTCTCCCCGCAGACCCCTGCCACCACCACTATTGCCCCTAACGCCGGACAGGGATACGAATCTTATAAAAGCTTGCCTTGAGAAATTTTCCATCTATAAAAGTGATACTCCTATGTCTGAAATGGGAATGAGCCTGTTTTCATGCTTTTTGAGGTTATCATTTTAACACTCATCCGATATTAGAGCTTACAAATCAGTCATGGATGTATTTGAAGTCAGTATATCATGTCATCCAGAAGTAGCCATTGATCTGTCTTTGTATTTTCATGTGATTTATGGATAAATACTGGATGGCAAACAGTATGTGGATAATCGTCGAGAAGTGGCTGTCTTTGGCATTGGTCATGAAACTTTTTATACTATGTCCTTGACGTTGTTTGAGTACTTATAGTTGTCATGGAATTATTATTAGGGTTTAGCTTTTCTAAGGATTGGTATTCCTTATCAACCTTGAACTTATAGTATCAAAGAGTGGTTTTGATGTGGTGAGGCAAGCCTGGCTTTAAGTTGCCATGTAATATTTTTTCCGTACGAGAGAAAATTATGACTTCTTAAGTATGTTCTACTATGAAGTTTAGATTGTGTAAAATCAGCATGATAATTGGCTGTCCATGCAATAGCACCTTAAGTTAGATTTGCATCAGAATAGAGGAATTATGTTTGTAATTTCTTGCATATCCAATTAGGTGGAATATCAGGAGGATGAAATCCAAATTAGGTGCAATATCCGAATGAGGAGGATGATTTAATTAGGTGTTATGCATGAAATCCGAATTATATTGGCACTTTTTGCAATATAAGCTCACAGTTGGCGATCGAGATGGCGAGACAGCTCATAGATATATTTTGAACAATTACGACCTTATTACACCGTTTGAGAGGTATTTAATCCAAGTATTAATCAAATATGAATATGTAATGGTCAGAAATGGTTAGAAATGTGATATTTATTATTGATGTGGGAAAATTTATGATAGGCTATTTGAGGAGGAAATGGTTAGAAATGGTTCAGTGAACACAACCGAACAAGCATGGACCAAGGGTCGTCATATTTGGCCGGTTTGGTTGAAAAATCATGTGATGTGGCTCCAAGGCAATGAGATCAGCAAAGCAATAGCTTTTTGACCTACGATTTATGTGAAAAAGTTCAAACAATATGTTTTGAATGACTTTGTTTTTGACACATATGAATGTAGAAAAGGAAAAGCAAAGACTAACTGGGGAGTGTGCGTGAAAGGGGATGGCGATCTAGACTATTACGGGATCCTCATTCATATTATGAAACTTCAATACATAGCCCCAGGATTTAGAAGTCTGATGACAATCTTATTCAAGTGTGAGTGGTTTGATTCTGTCTCGGGATTGATTGTTCATCCTAGTTATGGGATTGTGGACATTGATAAGACATCAAGATATAGAGGTCTCTATGATTCTTTTGTCCTCACCACACAAGCTATCCAGGTCTACTATGCTCCTTAAATAGGATGTGCACCGCGACAATCCAAGTGGTGAGCAATCTTCAAAACAAAATCAAGATCAACAATTGATGCATCGGAAGCCATGGAAGATGCATATCAAGAAAACTTGACTGTGAATCCAACTATTCTTGAAGCTTTGGATCAGAAAGAATATGAGAATAATGATGACGATGATGATGATGATGATGACAATGAGATGGAAGAAGAAGAAGAAGAGGAAGAAGAAGCCGAAGAAGAGGTTGAAACAGAAGAGGAGGATGAAAAAGAAGAAGAGGAGGCAACAGAAAAAGAGGAAGAAGAAGAAGATGGGAAGGATGGACAGAATGATGATGATGGGGAGGATGACGAAGAAGAGGAGTAAAGGTTTTCCTAATGAAATAGTGCTTTTCAAAATATGAAAATCACATAAGTTTGGAACTTACAATAATTATTTCATATCAAATGAATATTGTTTGAATATTTTGTATTATTTCAGAAGTCTTCTTCTAGCGGATGTAGAGGCAGGCATGGAGCCTCTCGTGGAGGCTCAGTATCGTGTGGAGCGCCAGTCTCATGTGGGGAGAGGAGCATCGAACGAGGTTCGGATCCTAACTTGGAGATCACTTCACGGGCCCTACAGTCTGATGCCTCTCTACAGTTTGACATCATTGGCCCTAGTCGTAGGCGATGATCAGCTATGAGAGACAGCAGAGGCATCACAGCAATCTCCACGTGTATCTACCGCTGGACAGTCTCCTAGAGGTGATAGTAGACATTCTCGTAGATCTCATGAGACAGATCCTGATCCGAGCAGTCCTCTACATCTGGACAGACATTGGTAAATATTTGTTTGTATCGATCTTTATGATTTTCTTTCATGTTTCTTTTCTTCCTATTTTTCCTAATGTCATTATCGTACTTCAAATCATTTGTAGGTTTCATCATGGTGATGTAGCTGAAGGGACTGTTGCATCATTCCAGGTTTTCTATAAGGAGTCACGGATGAACTTTGGAGAGGTCCCCACTGTTGTTCGGGATCGTATCTTTGGATTTTTCTCGGTATTTGTTAAAGTGTAATTTTTCATTCATTTCTGTTTAATTTTTTTTAGTCCTTCTTATATATAGTATTTAACTTTTGAAATTCATTATTTATAGAATTTTTTTACTTAGGATTCATCCTTGGATTCCCAAGTAAGTGCAGCTTGGGAGGTGAAGTTGCATGCGTGTATGCACGATTAAGTGTACAAGGCATGAGTGATTCTTCAGGGCTACGACGACATTATAAATTGTTCTATTCTTTGGATCAGTGCTGATGTTGGTTTTCGACTCGTGGAGCGATATGGCATGTCTGATGACATCTTGGAGAGATCAAGAATTAATACCAGGAATCGATCTTAGGGACAGGTAACACACACCCAGGGTTGTGTCTCTACCCTCACCGTTGTAGAGAGAATGATAAGTATTTATATTTAAGTTAAATTATTTGACATTGTCTATTTTACAAAATGTTATCAAAATAATTATTTGTACTATTTTTCAGGAGGCAGATCTGAGGAGAAAGACGACGGAGTTCGAGATTTTTTTGGAGACCCATAAAAAACCAGGTGCTCCTAGCATTGTGGAGGCAATATTAGAGGGAAAGTCACTAGCGGACATTCCTATCACCAACGAAACGGCTACTTGATTTCGGGTGAAATTTTTGCTGTCATTTATTTTACTACGTGTTATCTTTAAATTTATATATTTTTATTTAGCTAACCCGTTATTATGAAATTCATAGGATTTATTTTTGGAGTGGTTCGCTCAGGTTCCAGAGTCGCAAGTCGACTCGTCCATGGATCCGTAAGTCTCCTAACAACAGCTTGCAGCAGCCGCTTTCCAGACATACATTGAAGGGGCTATGCCACAGAAGGGAAGGGTGTACGGGACTGGGTCAGCTGTCAGTCAGTTCTGTCCAAAGAGTCAGCTACCTGCTATCTCCAGGTCACAGTTAGAGTCTGCTCGTAACTCTGGAGTATCACTGGAGGAGCATCAGTCCTTGCAGTAGCAGGTTCTCACCCAACAGCAGGCCATGGAGCAGATGCAGGCTCAGATTGCTTTCTTGATGAGGCAGATGGGTGCAAACCCCGATGTCACCTGTCAGGCTGAGGTTGGAAGTGGTGTGCCTAGATTCCCCCCGGGTCGAGACAATGATTAATGCCTTCTGGAGCAGCGACATCCTGGATTAGATGTTTATGTTTGATTTAGGTTTGGATTTGGTTCGGATTTGTATCTGTTAAACAGGTATTTATATTTTAGTGAGTCTTTTGAATTCTCAAATTTTTGGAAAATATTTTTAAATCCAATTTTTACGACGGCTTCCGTCACAATTTTTTTTCTTCATAAAATAGATTAATTTAAAAAAAAAAACTTTTGCGACGGAATCCGTCGCAAATTTTGAATTCTTTTGTAACAGAATCCGTCGCTAATATTATCCTATTCTTTTTTAATGTTTATTTATTTAAACAAAAAAATATATATAAGAAATAATTTAAAAAATATTTGCGACGGCCACCGTTGCAAATTAAGATGGAATTTTGAGATAGGATTTTGCGACGGAAAAAGTCAATCCGTCGTAAAAATATTAGAGTGTGCGACGGATCCGTCGTAAAAATATAGTTTTGCGATATCATTTTTTGCGACGGAAGTTTCTGTCATAAAATGGCCCCTTGTTTTGTAGTGATACTCTTAGAACTGATCATGATACTGAATTCGATAATTTTAAGTTTATTAGGTTTTGTAGGAAAGAAGTAATCGAGCATAATTTGTCAGCTCCAAGGACCCATCAACAAAATGGTATGGTAGAGAGGAAGAACCGGACCTTGGAGAATATGTCAAGAACAATGTTGCTAGGTAGCAACTTGCCAAGAAGTTTTAGGACATAGGCTATCAATATAGCCTGTTACATTTTGAATAGAGCACTGATCAAACCTATATTAAAGAAAACCCTCCGTGAGCTTATGCATGGAAGAATTCCAAATATCTCTCACTTGAGAAAGTTTGTATGCAAATGCTTTGTCCTTATTGATGGAAAGGACAATTTGGGTAAGTTTGATGCACGGAATTATGAAGGTATATTTGTTGGATATACTCATGGAAGCAAGGCTTACAAAGTGTTCAACAAAAGGACACAAACCATTGAGGAGAGTGTGCATGTAATTTTTGATGAAACTGACTTGAGTGATTCGAACTTGCAAGATGAAGAATTTGAGGTTGTCTTGATCAAGGACAAACCAGCTGACACAGATCATGATTCATCAAAAGATCAAGTTGGAGTTGATGAGTGAGGAGTATGATAATCAAGCAGAAAACATGGAACCTAAAGGCACGAAGACCCGGGCCTTGGAATCTGAATTAGAAGAAATTGACCAAAACAAGGAACTGGAGCTTCAACAGCCTTCTAACACTCCTCAAGTGATCAGAAACTGAAAATACAAAGGCTCACATCCACTAGATATGGTGATTGGTGATCTAAAAGGTGGTGTGCAAACAAGGTCAAGGAATTCTCTTCAGAACATCTGTGCTTTTTCAGCTTTTCTCTCTCACATAGAACCCCATGATTACAAGGAAGCTCTAAATGATCCTGACTGGGTGTGTGCAATGCAAGATGAATTAAATCAGTTTGAATGAAGTAAAGTGTGGCATCTTGAACCCAGACCTAGTAATCATCCTGTCATAGGAACAAAATGGGTCTTTAGAAACAAACTTGATAACAGTGACATAGTTACTAGAAACAGATCTAGGTTGGTCAAAGGTTACAGTCAAGAAGAGGGCATTGATTATGAAGAAACCTTTGCACCTGTTGCTAGATTAGAAGCCATTAGGATGTTGATTGCATTTGCTGCTCACATGAATTTCACGATATATCAAATGGATATGAAAAGTGCTTTCTTAAATGGCTATCTAAACGAGAATATATATGTTGAATAGCAACCTGGCTTTGAAGATCTAACATATCCTGATCATGTGTTTAAACTGAACAAAACTGTCTATGGCCTCAAACAAGCCTCAAGAGCTTGGTAAGAGAGGCTCTCTTAATTCTTGCTGTCACATGATTTCACTAAGGGTCAAGTTAATAAAACTTTGTTCATCAAGAACCATGGCAAATCTGATTTGTTGGTAGTGCAAATTTATGTTGATGATATCATATTTAGTGCTACTAATGAGATCTTGTGCAAGGAATTCTCTGAGCTCATGACAAGAGAATTTGAGATGATAATGATGGGAGAGTTGACATTCTTCCTTGGACTCCAAATCAAGCAAAGAAATAAAGGAACAATCATTCACAAACAGAAGTATTTCAAGGAACTACTCAAGAAATTTAGCATGACTGATTCCAAGATTTTTGACACTTTAATACCTACTGTATGTAAGCTGGATGCTGATCCTATATGTAAGGATGTAGATCAGAAAATCTAGAGAGGTACGATTGGTTCCTTACTTTATTTGACTGCTTGTAGACCCGATGTCATGTTCAGTGTATGCTTGGTGTTAGATATCAGGCTAATCCTAAGGAATCTCACCTTAAACCTGTCAAAAGCATAATGAGGTATCTCAAAGGCTCAGAAGGCCTGGGCCTTTGGTATCTAAGGGGACCAATTTTGACTTGTTAGGATATTCTGATGCAGATTTTGTAGGTCACTTAGTGGATAGGAAAAGTACTACTGATACATGTCATTTTCGATGTCCATGCTTAGTCTGTTCGTCATCAAAGAAACAGAATTCTGTACCCCTTTCTACCACAGAAGCTGAATGTGTAGCTCTTGGATTATGCAGTGGACAATCACTTTGGATAAAACAACAACTTAGAAACTATGGCCTGGGCCTTGGTTGTGTTCAAATTTTATGTGACAACACAAGTGGTATATCTGTCACCAAAAATCCTATCCAACACTCAAGAACGAAATATATTGACATTAGATATCGCTTCTTGAGAGATAAATTATGAACAAGACAATGTAATCTTGGAACATTGTAATACAGAAAATCAATTGGCTGATATCTTTGCAAAACCTTTAGGGAGAGAAAGATTTGAGAAGGTAAGGCAGAAATAGGCATGATCAAAATATTTTAACTTCTTGCCATTACAGTACTTTTCTCTCTAAAGCTGAGTTGATTTAGGAGGAAATTCTTTTTGAAGCTAAATATTTTCTGTAGATATGTTTCCATTTGATTGATGCCAAGACAGGAAGGTCGATTATCGTTAATCTTCAAGGAAATGTCAAGTCATGATGAAAAAGGGAACATTGGAATGGGGAAGATAAGTTCGCCAAAGGTATGTTTTAAGTTGAGTTAGTGTGACATTGATTATTGATGATCATTATTTTGTTACCATAATAAAGGCCTAGCCCTTCTTCATACTTGTCTTATATATACAACTGCCATAACTTCCCAAAACCACATGCAACCACAAGTTTCCAAAACACAAACCACCTTCCAAAAACCATTCCAAAACTTTACATACCACTCTCTATATATGGCTCCTCGTCCCAGAACCAGATCCCAACACAAAACCAAGAGCCATTTCATAAATACAAGCGAGAATTCGGTTGATATCGACTAGCACTTGGGAGAGATTAGTCCTGTGAAGCTGCTTGCCACCATACATCCCAAAGAACAACACGCAATAGAGTGAAAGATGTAAGAGAAAACAGAATCAGGCATGAATGAGACAGAATCTGTGAAGAAAGGAGAGGGTGCAATATCGAGCCCTCATGATGAAGCCAAAAGCGACGATATTTAGACACCACCATCATCGCCAATGTACGAGATACACTCCATAGTTGCCAAAGAGAATAATCCTATAGAGATTTTGACAGAAGTAGAAGAAAAGGAGATCGAAGCCATCTCAAGAGAGACAGAATCGAAGAAGGCCCAGCTCTTGAACAATGATGAATAAGATCAAAACCCTAGCCAAGAAAATCCATATCCTGTAATTGAAGTTCTCAAAGACCTTGCTGCTGAATAGCCCTTACCACCATAAAAGGAAACCATATCCCCATCAGCAATGGTGACCGAGGCAACGATTCTGGGGGAACCTGAGCAAATTGAAGACCTAGTCAAGGATGGCCCAGGCCTTCTTGCTGAAGAGAAAAAGAAGAAGGATGCTGCTAAAGCCTTCTTGGAAAGGCATGTTGAAGAGGTACTCTGTGATGATTCTGAGTACCATGCTGACATTGATACATCTGGTGATTCACCACCCCCTATGCCTAAAGCAAAAACAACCACTACCTCCACCACGAAAAGCAAACCAAACGGCCTATTGAAAAGAACCACAAGATCCCAAACCTCAAAGTCCCAAAGCACCACAAAGTCAGAGTCACCACCAACCAAATCTACCAAAAGAAAAGCCCCAACGCTACTGGTTGACTCCTCTGATACAGAATTTAAAGAAGATCTTCCTAAGGAAACTAGGAAGAGAGCAAAGAAGGAGAAGCTTGTCGTTGTTGCCTCTAGGGATATTCAGTTTGGAAAGGTGGTCTCTTTCACCTAGCTTAGAAGCAATGAACTTGGAGAGTTGGCTCCTGCAATTCAGAGTAAAGAATGGATTACTTTAATGGGAATAAAGCTTACTATTATCCACTAACCATAAAGGAGTTTTATCAGAATTTGGAATACAACAAGGCTCAGGCCTCCCTCACCACCAATGTGAATGGTAAATCCTTTCTTCTTACTGCTGAGAAGTTGGGTGAGATCTTTGATATTTCTGTTGTTGGATATGATGTATATGCGAAGTTTACATGGCCCATGATCGATGAGATTAAACCTCTGGCCTTGGTTAAGAAGTATGCTCAGAAACCTTGTTGACTGTTGTGAGGAAGGTTATCACCAAGGAGCTCCCTGATATGCATAGGCTTAATCATATCTTTGTGATTAAGTGCTTGATTCCAAGAGGTTCAAGGAAGGCTCAGGCCACTGCACTTGATATGATCTTGATAGACCTATTGATTGAGAAGAAACCTATCAACTTGCTTGTTCTTGTGATCAAACACATGCAATATGTGGCTTCTCATAGGAGTCATGAACTTCCATATGGTGTTTGGCTCACAAAGGTCTTCATGCATTTAAAAGTGCCCAATTTGGAGGAAAACACAGCCAAGGGCACGGTTTTTGATACATATGGGGAGAGCTACTTCAGGATATTGATGTCCAACAAGATTGATGGTGTTTCAAAGAGACAAGCTGCAGCAAGACTTGGGCTCTCAACACCTAGTCCTGATTCACAGCCACAGGAACCTCCAAGGTGCCTCAAATGCTTGGAGAATATGAATAGGATCTCAGAACTGCATTTCATGTTGTTGGCTGCCAATGCTCAGTTGAATGAAAGCTTCAATTGAAGAAGATACAGGACATCTCCATTCCCTCCACCTCCCAAACCTAACCCAAAAATCTTGAAGCCTAGCCTTAGAGCAAGTTCAATGGACATGCTACATATGAAGTTATAGGTAAATTATAGCAATTGTTCCATAAATTGTTGCTTCAATGGATATGTTTTTCACTTGGGCAATTTTAACTTTGCCAAACTTGATGATAATTTTGGCTATAAAAATAGCCATTGCTATTTTTTAGCATAACAAGCTGTTGGGCAAAAATACAGATGAAGAAAAATGAAAAATTCAATCACACATATTGGCACTTTCATAACCTTTCATTTATGAATTATGTCATAATATAGCATGGTTGCATTAAAGTAGAATATGCAAATTATACCAAAATATGACTACTCATTGTTAAAATATAGTTTGTTCTTGCTAAATATAGCAAGTATCATTGCAAGTTGCTCTTATTAGCTTTTATTTATCCCATGTTTGTACTATCCTATCTTTGAACTATGGCCATGACTTGAATTTTCTATATGGTTTGTAATAATTAATGTTATCGCTCTTTACTTATTCATGCTTGAGGAATGAGAGTTGACACCTCGGACTAGTGGTTTTGGATCTGAAATGATTTCTATCCTTGAGGGTAGGGATGGTGAGAACTTTTTACAGGTACATTGAGATGTAGAGATGCTCTACAGGGGTATTTGGTTGAAAAGCAGGCTATTTTTCCCTTTTTGAGGATGCCAAAGGGGGAAGTAGAAATGTTATGGCCATTGGTTCAGCTATCTTTGATTGTGTTTATGGCTTGCCTTACTCGTAAATGTTTTTAACCCTGATTGTCTTGGTTGGATATTATGTTGATTACTGTCTGTACATGCCAAGGTTTTTTCTTAGAAGCCTTTAGATCCTTGTGCTGAATAGGCCATCAATTGATTGTCAACATAAAAAGGGGAAATATTATTGAGTTCATATAATTTGATGATGACATTGATTGAACAAATTGATCTTAAGTATAGGTTGTTAGAAAACCACATGAAGACCCCGAGCCTTCCCCGTTGGTATTAGAACTGAGATAGGTGTGACCAAGGCCCAGGCCTTCCCCAGTTTCCCATGTATATACCATAAACATGGAAAGTTCTTGTTTTTGTGATTATGCCGAGTTTGTTAAGTCCTCATTGATTATTCTGAATATTTTATATATGGACTAACATTGTTACAAATTGATTTTGTATTGTTTTGTAGATATGGAAAATTTTGGAGGCCTAAGCACAGAAAAAAGAAGATCAGATTGCTGTCCAAACGAAGATGGAGATCCAAACTTGTCGATTCTTGGAGTTCAATAAAAGGGAGATCATCACCAAGAAGCAAATACATCTATTGCCTAAACAAACTTGCCATCATATTGCAATCGAAGAACAAAGAGCCAACTTGTCATCCATAGAAGTTCAATCCAGCTCCACAAACATCCACAAGCCTAAGATGACGATTCTTTGGTGTTTTGGAGCTAACATACAACAACAAACACAAGCTGCTGTTGTTGATTGACTGGAGAGTTGATCGAGAAGACTTCCTTCGTTCAAGGTGATCAAACCCAAGGAAGACGGTGAGATCTACAGGTACAACGTAAGGAGGGGGGGATGAATTGGTTGTTTTAAATTTTTCAGTGTAATGCAGTAGAATAATGGATTTCAATACACTGAAGTTCTTTTGTAGACAACTGAGAAGGTCTGCAGCAGAGACTTAAACTTTGAGAGTTTGTCTCTGTTTGCTGTTGTGATTGATTCCTAACAGTTCAAAACATTGAAAAGCAAATAAAGAATACAGGATTATATCGGTTCAGACACTCGTTATCAACTGATAATCGAGAGCTTAGTCCAGTCTTCCCTTGGTGACCGGTTTAGTCAATCCAAGAGTTGAGTTCACTATCTTCTTGTTTTTTGCTTACAAGACAACCCCTTTACAAGCTATCTAACTTTTCATAGGGGAAGAACATAGATCCTTTGCACAGATCACTTGTTGGACTCTACTGCAGCTTCTGTTCTTCAGTGCAGACTAGTGAACCCTTCTTTTTTCTGTTCTTTAATTCAGCTTCCTTGAACAGATTTTGAATTCAGATTGGTTTTGCACACTTTGTATGTTCAATCTCATGTTCAACAGCACTGTTCTTTGAGCTCTTTGTTCCCCTTTTATAGGCTTAGGGAATAAATCCGTGACTGTACTTGAGCTGATGGTGACAGCTTATCACATGTGATCCTTTCAGTGATGTTGACAACTCACCTTTTTCTAATCGTCGTACTGTCACTCTGAACCTCAAATCTTTGATGTGATCAATCCTCAGACTTCTGCTCCAACCATAACAACCATCTCTACTGCACTCCAGTCTGCTACAATTCAGTCTGCACTCAGTACTGTTGAGACCTCGTCTGCACCTAATCTCTACTGCAACCTTGTCTGCGCTCAGATATGATGTAATCCTTTATGCATTGCTGTGTTGGCCCTAGTATATAAGATTGATCCTAGAACCTGAAGTATTTGCAGGTCTTTTATTGTCCATGCATGCCTTAGCTGTTGAGTCGAAATTCTCTATAGTAGTGTGCATCTGGTGGCCCCACAATGCTCTTCATCTGCGATCGTCTGCTCTCCAGCATCGACTGCAGATTCCTAACCAATTTCCAGCCTAAGCACACTAACAACATCATGGTTAATACTTCTAAGTTTTGTTCATCAATTTCTATACAACTTGGAGGAATTGCACATTCCTATCAAAGACCCAGGCCTTGTTGAAGACAAGGGTGCCAAGTTACAAGGAGTACAATCCAGGAGACTAAGGACGAAAGAAGTACAAGGTGTTGCTATAGGGGATTGAAGCTAAGGGTACAAGAGTTCTATTAGGACGGGTAGGAACTAAGGGTGCCAAGGCTTAATCCGGGATAAAATAGGGTGGTACGAGTTATAATTGGTGTTGACTGTGTTATCAGGGTATTGGTGATACAGCGGTTGTCTGATTGATCTGGAGGATTGGTGAAGGAGAGGAAGAACGTTATGTACTAGTGAAGGATATCATAGTGCAAAGTACTCAAAAATCCCATTAGATACTGGATGTAAATCTCTTGTTCCGTTGTTTTACACAAGAGACAAACTTGTATAAACACTGTGTCCGCTCTCTCTTTACTGTTTTCATCTTGATCACACAGCAAACAAGCATACAAAAAGTTAGTGACTTACAAATAAATAAGCAGGTTGAGAAAGACCCAGGTCTTCCTAAAGACCCGAGCCTTCCATATCAATAAAGTGAGAAAGAGTTCGAAAATCCATTGATACTCCACTCAAACACCCCCCCCCCCCCTCCCATTTTGAGTATCCTCTGTAAACAAACAAGTTAAATATTATACAAACCATAATATTTCGAATCAAGTATTGCCTAAACTAATAATAGTACATGCCAGATAGATAACAGAAAAGGAAAATAAAAGAAATAGAATACGGTAATATCCCATCCCCCATCTTAAACACTACATTGTCGTTAATGAAAAATAAAGAAATGAAAACCAAGGACAGTACTTACAAAAGGTCACTGCTCAAGTGGTAGTGGTGGCTGGAAATGTCCATCGCTTACATGCCAGTCGTACGCTTGTTGCTGCATATCAAGTTGATGTTGGACCATGAACTGTACATGATCGATCTGGTCCTCACACCTGCTCATCCTTGCCATCATATATATTCTTCACGAAAGTGGAATAATAATGCCAATGTTAGCGTGTAGCTCCCTGATGATTGGACTCTGCTGGAGGCTCCTCGTCATCACAATCAACCATATCATCAACACCATCATCAGCAGCCTGCTACTCATCATCATCATCATCATCATCATCATCGTGCTGCTCATCCTCCTCCTCCTCCTCCACCCTTGACATGTTTGTATCTCCCTCAAGATGCTCCTCGTCATCTACCACCACTCTACGCCTCGAGACCTGATGACCAAGTGATGGAAAGGTCCACAATGAGGAATCAACTACTCTACAAAGCTGACTAGGCAATTACAGCTTCATCTTCTTGTTGTTCGAAAACTTCAAGAATTAGACCTCTTTACCTCCGATCGTCTCCTTAATAATCTTCTTTGTCGTAAGAAGATAGGCAAGGTTGAGAGAAGAGTAAGGTGGTTGCTCCATTGGTAGCTATCCACTAAAATCATAGGCAAGATTCATGACGATGAGGGTTATAAGTCCCCGAAAGAAAATCTTTCCCTAGTGGCTCGTGACATGGAAGTGCTAATAACGAATGAGGTGCGCTGGTATGTTCCTTAACTGTCTTGCGCCTCGTCATAGCCTAAAGAAAAAGTAACTCATCCATAGTAGATGGTCAGTACTCTCATACCGGGTAAAAACACTAGAAGGAAAGAATCTACGAAGATAAAAGAAGACCGGGTTAAGAGCGACAGATACCTTGGAGTTTCTGAACTCCGGAAAGTCTTGCCCAGTCAAGGCCAAACAGAAAGGGTTGATGTCACTCTCATACTTCGGCGCTATGAATTGAAGCCTAGAAGCTTTGAATCCATAGATCCACGTCTTGATATTACTCCACTCCATTGAGGTGAAAGTCGAATCCAATAATATCATCATCCTTCTGCTGCTTCCCCTTCTTGTCCAGAACTAGGGAAGGTAAGAACTCACCTATTCTTGAAAAAGTCAGTTTCATGCCATCCTGTAACCATATTCACAAACCCGTGATCTCTGATACTGATGTAGAGAAGTACGTTGACGTAGCACGAAAGACAACCTGTGAACTTTAACTTCTTCTGAACCCTTTTGTTGATCTTAGTCTTGATGCTCCTTAGCCTTGTTGCAGTAACCTCACAGAAACAATTTAGAATCCACCTCTCTTTCATCTGGACCCTTCTGTTAAACTTAGCTTTATTGTCCTTCAGCCTTGCAGCAGTAACCTTTTTCAACCAAAAGCCATCCAGGATAAACCATTCCTTGTTGTAGAAGCCAAAATGTCCAATCCTTACTGTCTCTTTACTCATGACCTCAATGCTGTCAGCCTTGCTATATTCCTGAACCAACTTTATTGCGTTCCTCTCTAAACTGGCCTTGCTGCATTCCTATGAAACAGCCTTACTATGGACCCATTGTAGGCTCATTTTCGAAGCAGACCAGTCTCAACTTTGGTACATACTAGGACGTTCTAAGAGTAGAGTTTGCCAATCACTAAATTTCTATGCATCATGGTTTGACTCAAACAATCTTTCCTTAAATTGATGATAGCAAACTCTATCAAAATAGCAAAAAGATAACCACTTTTTCATTATTTAGTTAAGAATACATCTATTGAAAACATGAAAAGAAAAGAAAAAGGTACAAAGGTTTAAGACATTCATATTAGCTCAGTTACTCTACTACTTTTGTCTCTCTGGAGTAGTAGGGTCAACATAGTATCTCCCCCTTAGCACTTGCGGTTGGACTCTCCCCTATTTGTTGTGATAAGAGAAGGGTTTGTGTGTAGTAGACTCTCCCTTTTGATTGGTGCAGTATTGCTTGAACCTTATTGCAGTAAGGATATCGTCCGTAGATTAGCTATGCATTCCTTCTTGCATCCCCCTGTAAGCCTTGAAACTTCGAAGTCATAATCATGTTACTTTTATAGCATCCTGAATCTGCTCCTTTGAGAATCTTGTGTTAGTTTCACTGGTACAACCTGGAGGAGGGGGGTGAATAGGTTGTTTTAAAATTTTCAGTGTAATGCAGTGGATTATTCAAACAAAATACATTGATAATCCTAGCAAACTACAAAGGGTGTCAGCTGCAGAGACTTGTGCTTTGTAAGCTTGTCTTTTTTTGTCGTTTAGTTAGTTTCTAACAGCTCTAATATGAAAAATAAAGAAATGCAACAAGAACATAGGATTTATACTGGTTTAGACACTCGTTATCAACTGATAAATGAGAGCTTAGTCTAGTCTTCCCCTAGTGACCAGTGTAGTCAATCTAAGAGTCGAGTTCACTATCTTCTTGTTTTTGACTTACAAGATAACCCCTTTACAAGTTTGTAAACTTGCTAAAGGCAAAGAACCTAGACCCTTGGACAGATCCTTCCTCAGACTCTGTTGTAGCTCTGTTCGTCAATGCTGACTAGTGTCTCTTCAATTCAGCATACTTGAACAGCTTGGAATTTAGATTTTTTGTATGCTCTTTTTACGTTAAATCGCCTGTTCTCTGAGCTCCTTTGATCCTATTTTATAAGCTGAGGGAATGAACCTGTGACTGTACTGGATCAGATGTTGATGGCCTGTCTGCGAGCAACACATGTGACTCCTTCACTGATGTTGATAGATCAGCTTTTATTTTTATTCTCTTACAATTTCTCCATACCTCAAATCTTTGATTTGACCAATCCTTGATCCTCGTCCAAACTTAGCAACCATCAGCTGCACTTAGTCTGTTGCAACTTAGTCTATACCAAGTACTGTTGAGACCTCGTCTGCACTCGGTTACTCTTGTAACCTCATCTGCACTCAGCATTGCTACAGTCTTTTCTGGATTGCTGTGTTGGCCCTTGTCAACAAGATTGATCCTAGATCCTAAAGCATTTGCAGGTCAATTGCTATCCATGCATGTCTTAGCTGCCTTGCTGAAATTTTCTATAGTGGTATGCATCTGGTGGCCCCATAATGCTTTTCGTCTATGGCCATCAGCTCTTCAATATCCAACCTAGACTGCAGATTACTAACCTAATTTTCAGCCTAAGCACACTAACTACATCATGTTTCATACTTTTAGGTTTTGTTCATCAATTTCTATATAAGTGGAGGGATTGCATATTCCTATCAATCTCCCCCTAAATTGACGCTAACAAAACTTCCAAGTTAAACAACAAGCTTACTGATTATATTGTGTTAAAAAAAAAAAAAAAACTTAAGCCTAGTCTTAGGTTACAATGCAATATTGAATTTGTTTGTTTTCACCATTGATATTTTCCTCCTTTGCTGTGTTTTGGGGGGTAACCTTCTGGTTGTCCTTGATGCCTCCTTTTCTCCTCCTGGGTTTGAGGACTTTCCTTGTTTTGTAGACCTTTCACTTTCTGCTGCAGCTGTGGATCTTCTTTTTAGTTCCTTCGCAGACTTAGAACTTATTGTCTCCTTCCCTTTCTATGCTGCCTTCAC
>JAOVYX010017594.1:0-21888 GCA_035668315.1 Drosera spatulata | reverse complement strand
CTTGGGAGACATGGAAGGAAGAAAGATGCAGTCGTTGCACCAGATGCGGCAGACAGAAAGAGCCCGCCCTCTGCACCCAAGCAAGCACCAAGACAACGATCTTTTCCAAAACAAAACCAAGAAAATCCGAAACCAAACCAATCATCAATCCATCACTATCTCTACCATTCTGCTCTGCAGAAACCAAGATTCATCCAACGCAATGAAATAGCCAGACGGTCCAATAATCCTCAGGAATATCAGTGGATATTCATCATATCTACAAAATAGAACAGATCATACTCAATTAAATCGCATCAAAACAACTATTTTGAAGATGAACCGCATCATCGTAGATCTCACTACCGAGTAAACAATCAAATCATAGCACTTGAAAATCCAATGTAGTTAAAGCATGTGCTCATGGCCTGGCAAGGGGATATAGGAATTTTGGTTCATCTCGGATTACTTCCTCAAAATTCTTGAGCTCGACCTACTATGGTAGTACTTGTACGATGCTACCCAAGATTCACAGTATCGAGATGACAATCACTTAGTACAGAAACATCATCATCCATTCATTCATTCATTCATGCACTGAATTCTACTTGTGACCGTTACATGCCTGCTGATTCTCCTTTTTTGCAAGTCACTTCCTCTGCGTTTCTTTTATTAACTCATCCATTCATTTATTCACGCACTTTACCATACCAAGAAAGAACGATCATCAACTACACAAAAACACTTGCTAATAGACAACAACACAGAACACTGTCGTTTCAGTTCAAATAGGCGGTGAATCTTCGTCACGATCCGATTCAAGAACAGCTAACTCAAGATCACACTGAAACTCAAATTTAATGCCCAAATTTCATAGATCGGACACCAAATTTCACCACAAATCACACGATCTCAGCCTCCGATCACACCAAAAAAATGCAGAAAAATCCGAAACCAAATCAACTAATCGAATCAAAACTAACCAGAATCCGAGAGCCGGAGCCGAAAACGACTCGCACACCACACAAGACAACACCAAAACTCCTCGGCCGTCGATCAAACGTCAAAGTCACGATCCAGCCAAGATCGAACAGTCCGTACTAATTCCTCATCGCATCAAACCAAAATCACCTGATCGGAATCCGAATCGGAGATTCTTCTTCGTCGTCGCCGGCGTCCACGTCGCCGTCGATGTCGTCGTCGTCGACTTTCCCTCTCCCTCTCTCTATCCACTACGTATTCTTTTTCTCGCTCTAAAATATCTGATTCGCCTACTCTTTAACAAGAAGAAATGGGAATGATGGATTCAACCTCACCATGGTTAGAATTTAACCATCCTGGATTTTGATTTTGATTTTTGCTTTTTTGTTTGATCGCTTTTTTCTCGGTCTATGAGGACTTGGAGCGACAGTGAAGAGGGGAATTGGAAGAGTCTAGAATGAGAGCTCTTGGCCGTTGGCTTTGGGGAAGTAAATGGAGCCGTTGATTTATGAGGGAATTTTTCTTTCTTTTGTTTTTGTTTTTTAACTATAATTTGGTGTTTTTTTAAGGGGAGTGAGATTTATTGTGCTGAAATTGATGAGGGATGGGATTGGGGCCCACTGCTTGGTGTGGTGGATCCATATCCGGGAATCGAGGGGGCCCAGCTACTGGTCAAGGCAGGACCCTGTGGGGCCAGTGAAGTTGGGAAAATGACCATGTCGTCCTTGACTTTATTAAGAGTTGGTAATTGGATAAAGAGTTCGGGAAAATGAACATGCTAATCGGACTTATCTGTGATCTCTTTTCTAAACATATGAAAGATGAAAAAAAAAAAAAAATGATGGGATATAAAGTTGAAATAATATTGAAAAAATATGTTAAAATATCTATTAAAATATAAAAATTATAATATGAGATAAAACTATCGTATTATTATAACATTTTTATTTTTATAGTTTAATTTACTATTTCATAATAAAGATAACGGAGGGACACATGAGCGAAAAAGCTCGTTACGTTACGAATGATCCGCGAGATGATCAAACGATTTTTTTTATAAATTTATTTTAAAATATAAAAGATAGTATATGATACAAACTATAATTCTCGATCTAAATAAAATTCATAGCACATCATTTACTAACAAAAAATAACGCATCAGAATATGTAATAAATAATATGATTATTACGTAATGTTATTTATGTTATGGAACAGAGGGAGTATATCATTATGTATTATGAAAAGTAAAAAATAGAGAAAAAAATAATAGAGATTCTGATGCAAGTGCTCTTAGTGTGAGGTAGTTATTTTTAATTCAAATACTTCTCATGATAAATTAATGATCAAGATTAAAAAATATTCAAAATAAAATGACAAACATGTATTGGTTACATTTTATATTTTATTTGGATAAATGTTGACAACAATCTAACTAATGCAATCTCATGAAAACTTGTTTAGTAAGTATCTAGTAATGTTTGTGGTTTATCAATGATTGTAACGTTCAACTTTTAAACCACCTAGAATATAACGATTAGTGTTATTCCATGTGATGAATGTGATAGGAGTAACAAGTTTATTAAACTCTAGGCAACTGGGTTCATTGGAGATAGGGTCGACATCATTGGAGTATTTTGTATCTCTTTATAAACAAAATTATCAAATTAGGTTCACAGACAAGTTAATTATCAAAATGGGTTAGTTTTCAAAATATAATCAGAAAAGACGCTCTGCGCGCGGAAAGTTAGGTTCACAAACATAGGCCCGGTGCGAGCGAAAAGAGGGTCGGGTCGCGCAACTGATTGTCAGGATTCATGGGTGTGGCTCGGGGAGGAGAGATTATGGATCGGGGCGATGCGGCTGGCCTTAGCGAGACTCCCTGCGGTGTGGGTCGGCGCCGATGATGGCCGATTTGAGCCTGCGAGTAATAGGCGCATAATCTAGAACTTCTTCTTGTCCCAAATTACAGCATTTGTTCGAGGAAGCTGTATGCATCCTTGTCGATTAAATGTTGTATTGTGCCTTGCTAAAAGAGAGAAATTTTCGTTTAATTTGGGTGATCATTTTTTCAGGAATGGAAGCCATTCTGATGATCAAGAAAATGGAGCAGTGAGCTTACATTAATGGAAATGGGCGCAGGGCGTGGGTCATCTCCTAACCAAATTAAAGGTTAATCCCAACTAAAGACGCATGATATAGGCTCTTTTTTTTTTCTTCGATTGTATGGACCTTTTCTTCTATTATATTTTAAAAATTGATCCATTTTGATAATTAATTTATTTTTAAATCTAATTTGATAATTTTATTTATATAAAAATCTGAAAAAATAAAAAAACTCACATCATTGTTGCTGTGGACCCTCCTTGGCCATGACAACATCGCTAATCATGAATGATCATGATCAACGTTGCGATTCTTCTTTCGAGCGTAAAATAATTTAACACAGTCGTTTTTTTTGTGCCATTTTTAGCATTGATATTCATTATTTTCTTATTTTTAATAAAATTATAATGGATTGATTCGACATATATATTTATATGTATATGAAATTTATAAAAAATGTTTAATTTATCATTGTGAGTGTGAAAGAGGATAAAGATGAAGAAAAAAAAATGACAATAAGTGAATTGATGTGATATAAAATAAAAATAGTTTAATTTTTTTATATTTTTATATGATAAAAATTGATAAAGAAAAAAAAATACAATTTAAAAGGAATGATAAAAAAAATATTGGGATTTTAATGGACCGATAAGTATTTGACTTCTAAGAAGTTTTTGGTTTAAGCAAAGTAGGTAGGGATGGGATTCATTCTTGTAATGTATCGATGCTTTTGGATAAAATCCTATGAAAAACAAAGAAATGGTTTAAGATTATTTGGACGTTGTTTATGACAAATACTCTCTCCGTCTTAAATTATTTAAAATATTTTATATTTATGTAATTTCAAAATGAACAAATATTTTTCTATTTGAAAATATTATTCATACAAAACTATCAAAAGATCATTAAATTATATTGCATCATCCATCTGACCAATATTTCTTCTTCTTTTTACCTCACTTCTCTCGTAAAAAAAACTCATTATCTATATAATTCAACATATACAAAACTTCCTATTCCATTCGTCCTATATTATAGATAATATTTTTTTATAAGGATCGTCTCAAAATATAACCAACATATCATATTTAATAATATTTTTATATAAAAAAAATCAAAACAAACAATTATCTGTTACAATATATCCACTATCTTATTTCTCCTTCTCTCTCATTATTTCTTTCAAATCCCACCTATACCCCACTATTATTAAAAAAATATTTTTTTTATTAAATCGCACAAAAATTCAATATACATATAAATCCGTATGTCGGATTAAACCATTCTTTATATTCTAGGACGGAGGTAATATATCGGATCAAAATATATTTTCATTAAATAAAGCCAGAAGGAATACTTAGGGTTGAATTAACAATTGGTCAAGAATCCTCAATCGACGAACCGCAAGCTGGGAAAATTGCCTTGACGCGAACAAGTAGTAAAAGGAATTTGGGCACATGAACTGCATCCAATCGGTCGACATTGTCTTTCCACGTGCATATCAATTATTTTTCGCATTATTTATCACAAATGAAGGTACATGCCCAATTGTCCAATTGCCATGTCCGTTACATTACGGTGCATTGTTTGTGCACAATAATATCTAGAGCACATTATTTCATCAAAGTCGGATCTTATGATTATGATTATTGTTTCTATTGTACTGCATCAACATTTTATCTCTAGATCACACTTCTCAAACTATGACCGGATATCATCCATTTGTTGGATAAGCACTATAGTTCAATCTACTTGTCCATTTTACTAGGGTTTCGCATTCTGTAATTAGTAGCCGAGTCTAAGAAATTAATCGTTCACAAAAGTTCAGGTCCAACGTAAGAAATCCATTTGAACTATCCAAGAGACACGTTTGTTCCGTTCTCGTCATAGTTTTTGTTTCCTAACCAGTACCTCAGCACCTTGTTTTGCATTTCCTGGTTGGCTTTTATGTGACCAGATCAATACTAACATGTCACATGATACCTTATCATAAAATTAATTTTAACGCATCTCACGTGAAAACAAAAATAAAAGCCCTTCAATCAGCTGTGGTCTTTCATCCGTGCTGGTCGGCGTCACAGCTTTTTCAATGGGCGGTTAGTTTTGGTTCCCTGTGAGCCGCGCCCACTGCAACAACAACAGTGGGCGGCGTTTTCGTCAGCTGATGACTCGCCGCACGTGGGTCCCATGCTTTTCTTGACCGTTATTCACTGGGCTCACCTACGATCTCGGGCTGGGTTCACAGGCCCAAAACTAGCCCACCGGGTCGACTATCTCAGAAAATATCTTACTCTCTCCCGGAAAACGCCTATACTGTATCGTTGTTTTTGTTTTCGTTTCGTTGACAAGGATTTAAAAAAAAATATTTATTTTTTATTTTATGTTTTGTTTTTTGTTTTTTGTTTTCTGATTCACAAATTGATGAAACAGAAGTTGAAAACAAAAATCCAGGAAAAATTATTTTTTGTTTTTGATTCCTGATTCATCTAAGTGTAATATTTTATTTTATTTTATTTATTTATTTTTTACAAAAATCATTTTATTTTTATAAAGTGATTTTGATTTTCATTATTAATTTTTTATTTCTATTATTGATTTTGATTTTTATTATTTTGACAGTGATATCAAATAATCCTTTGACATTTGATTTTATGATTTAGAAAAAAGAGTGACTTACTGACGATATCTATCATAGAGCATCCAGGCATCATCACATTGGAAACCCAATCAATGAAGATGACCGATCATTCAATCAAAGCCCAAACCCAATCGTCTCATCAAATTGTCTAAAGCCCAAATCGAACTGGCCCAAAAACCCCAATCAACAACAACCCAACCCCCATCTACGATTTAGTTGTTTGTGGCGATTTTAGTTGTTTGTTTAATGTGTTGATTTATATCTCCTATCCTATCTTGGTGCCTGGATTCCCTATCTATGATTTGTTTTGAGTTGAGTGTCTGATGAAGAAGGCATAGAGAGAAGTGTGTTTCCACCTTGAAATGTTTCGGTGCCCAATGTCGCCATTTAGGGTCCTCAAAGAGCTTGTTCTAGCAGTCTATTTTGTTCATGGGCATGTGTATATGTTGTTCTTATGCAAGGCTTGTTGGAGGACTCGACCCAACTTAACATTTAATTGTAAAAGATCAACATTGCCACTCATGTATGGTTTGGTTGGGCAACATAAAATAGCTTGTTTGACACTGTTACTTTATTGTCTAAATACGTTATCCTTATGCATTGTTTTACAAGTTTGTACTTGTTCTCCTATTTTGATTAGGATGATCCCCCACAAGACGAAGAGAGGAGCAGCTGCATTGGCCAGATTGAAGGTGTTTGAAGGAGTGCCGCCTCCTTATGATAGACTCAAGAGAATGGTGGTTCCTGATGCACTTAAGTAATGCCCAGCGAACAATGCACTCAAGAGAATGGTACTTTGAGTTGCTGAACAATGCAAGGAACCTCTGATTGCAAGTTTTCTCTTTGCGCCTTAAGAATCTAGTGTATATTTATTCCACATTCCATTCCTCTGTTCTAATAGGGTATTGAGGCTGCAAAAGGGTCATAAGTACTGCCTATTGGGCCGACTTTCGAAGGAAGTAGGATGGAACCACTACGATATTATCAAGGTGAGCTTCATTGCTCTTGTCTGTCTCTCATCTATATCATATTAAAATACTAAATACATTCTTTTAGACACTCTCATTTAACACTCTTCCTCTTGTTGGTTCTTTTATGTTAACTAACTCTAGGACCCATGTGGTTCGCTAATGCATTTTCTTTTTCCACCCATCACTGAGAGAGTATTCATGAAGAGAGTCTCAGAGAGTGTGTTCCTAGTATTTCTCTAATTTTTAAGTTGCAGTATAGTGACTTTTTTTGTTTCGCCTGTTTAAGCTAGAAGGGTTAGTGATGCAATATGTGTATTATGTCCGAGGTGAATTGTCTGAGGTGAACTTATATCTAGGAATGGATTGTAAATTGTTTTTAATATGATAATTGAATAATAATTTTGTGTGTCATACTTTCATATCCCTCTTCCCCGTAGGACTACCTAGTCTCTTTCAGGATTTAAATGAGATGCTTCCTAGTTTTCGATAAGTTTTACAGTGATGCCTGTGGTTGATTTTTGTTATAACAATAGGAGCTCGAGGAGAAGAGGAAGGAAAAGTCAAAGGTTGCCTATGAGAGGAAGAAGCAGCTGGCAAGATTGAGGGTCAAGGCAGCGAAGACCGTGGACGAGAAGCTTGGTTCTCAGCTACACATTCTCGCCCCAGTGAAGTACTGATTCGCAGGTGTTTCTTTTGCTTGCAGTTAGTTCTATGAAGGAGACGGAGATGATTTTTCCAATATTATCGTTGTGTTGTGTTGTTGTCTGTGGGATCAGTATCTCTTTCAAGCTGTTGAACATTGAACATCTTTTTGTGTTCGTATCAAGTATTTTAAGTTATGTCATTCTTTTGTGCTGACTTAGAAGCCTTGGCTTTTGAAGTATCAATTCATGTCGAATCTGGTCATTATATTGCTGTCAGCGTCATAATATTGTGCCCCCTGGGATAGCTTGGAAGGATGTGGATTGATGACGATGAGAATGGAATAGAAGCCAGAGTCTGCGTTCTCCCTTCACGACTTGAAGGAGATGAGACTCCAATTCAGCAGTGGGCTACTGGACTCGGGCCAATTGGCTGTATCGAATCTCGTTTCAGTCTTTAACAATGAGTCTTCCGTGCTTCAGAATTACCTCTTACTGGTTCATTGCAAGCCCTGTTCTTGTGTTTAGAATGCTGCCAGCTGAACTTAAAATGTTGGTTCATTTTCGTCAACTTGGATTAGCATGCTGCTCCACACGACATCACCACTTCGAGTTCTAGTCATCGTAGAACGAACACAAGACTATTCTAATCGATCAATATACCAATATACATAATATAAATTCAGAGCATGATGATATGCCACAAGAGTACCATGATCATAAAAAATAAAAGATAAAAATGGCAACTTTTCATCTTATAACATTTAAACCTTCATCAAAAAAAGGAAAAAAAAAAAAAAACATATACCTCTTTTGATATTTTTCGTGTATTCGTTTCGTTTTATCGAGTTAGGTTATAGATTTGACCATGGATTGAATGGAAATATGTATCATTCGTTATGCAATGAAAGATATCTCTTGTTCTTAGTGAAAAATTTCGATAACAAGATCATACGTAGAAGTGTCATACATTGTATATATTTTGGAAATTCATTAAATATTCTAGGTTATCGAAATAATTTGAAAAATATCAAACGTCATATATTTTCAGCCAAAAAAATATTTACGATATCAAAATAAGCAGTTTTAATAACAAGAATTAGCCATTAATAGGATTAGAATAATTCCCCGTATTTGGTGCAGGTGACATGCTGGTTACCATCATGGTTTGTGCTATCTTTTGTCCCAGTATCTCACGAATATATCTACCTGGGAAGAAACAAGCTCCAACGAAGACAGTGTCTTGAACTCGTGCTCAAATCAGCCTTTGGGATTAGACACTTTTGGGTAGTTAAGCACTCCTACGAAATCATGATTAATTTCATACCAAGGTTAGGCGGTTGAGGATTCTTGATTCAAACCCTGGTTCATGTGTAACGGCTCTGCTCATGCAATGTGTATATAAAGTCCAAACCCCATTCATTCTACAATTCTAATCAATAGCTCCTCCTCGCTCTCTCTTTCTCTCCTCTCCAAGAATTCAGTTCTCGGATTATTGGGCCATGGCGGCTTCTCCTCCTTCTCAACTTCCGCACGTATCTGTGCTGGTGCCTCAAGCTCTAGCGACGTTGCCAGAACAACTGAGGATCCAAGCATACCAGGGGACGATCCCTCATGAGGCTCGCCAAATCGCTGCGTACTTCATTCGTTTACGGTGGTACGGTGGTGATGGCTTCAGAGCAACGTGCGTGTCGCCTCCCCTGCCCCGCCTGGCCTGCTGGTGTAAATCTTGCTTCGTCCACCATTTCCTTTTGTGGTTTGACCTTCAAGGAAGCATCAGGGGTATAGTCGACCGCATGATCACATCCCACAACCATCCCGCTCTACCGGGGGCATCAATAATTTGCCTTCGCAGAGTGAGGTATGCTATTACTCGGAGTAATGATCTGCAAGTGATGCATCTCTGTGTGCTGGTGAGGAGGATTCCTCACGACTATTATGCAGTATTTGTGGGCTCCAGCCGCTCTACTGTTGGTCGTCTCGCTCTATGCTCCTTCTCTTTTGTCATTACGCCCATGTTCCCCGACATCAATCAGTTCCAGCCACTGCCCACCGGAGGATTCTTGCCATCTTTTTTTTTCCGGCGGCCCTGACATATTCACTGTCCATCATTATTTTCCGTTTGGTCAATTTCTAGAGCCTGCAGGTGCCGCGGTACATGTTGCACCACCGGCTGCTGTGCCTGTGTGGCCTCATCAACCAGCTGCTGCTCTGCCTCATGCTGTACCATTTGTCGCGCCTCATTTTCCACCTGTGCCTCATCAACAAACTGTACAGTTTGTTGCACCATTTGCCGTGCCTCATCAATGTGTAATGTGCAATGTTGCACTATCCGCCACACCTTATCAACCAGCTGCATTTGTGCATCATGTCGCACTGCCTGTCGCGCCTCAGTTTGCACCCATGCCTCATCAACAAGCTGTCGTGCATAATGTTGCACCATCTGCCGCGCCTCATCAACCAGCTGCTCCCGTGCTTGATCATGTCGCGCAGTCTGTAGCACCTCATCCTGCACCCGTGCCTCATCAACAAGCTGTCACAAGCATTCCTTCAACATCACCTAATCTTGATGATCTTGCACCCTTTGGAGATCCTACAGCGTCTGATCTTGTAGCTGTCAGCAGTGGTTCTACAGCTGTGCCTGATCTTGCAGCCGTTGCCAGTGATTCTCCTGCAGCGACTGGTCTTGGTGATCAAATAACAGAAAGTCTTTCAGTTCACGATGATCCTCCCGTACCTGATGACCATCTTGATGATGCCAGCGATGCTGAAATGCATAATGTTGCCGTTGCCGATGAGAATGCAAGCAACAACGATGACTCTGCTGTCTCAAGTGCTGATCCTGTCCCATCCGAGATTCCTGACGGAGGTCAATTGCAAGAAGCTCAACCTAGCTAGCTGACACGACAACATGGGGTATGAATCAAGCTTGCATCCATATGGGTTGAAGTGAAGTACTGATTGATTGTTGTTTCTTCCTCTCTTTCCCTAGCATTTGTTGATTTTATGCTAGCAATCGGGCAAGCGATCATGGTTTCAAAGGTGGCACAAATATTCTAAATATTGCGTGTTCGTCGATTTATGCTACTCTGTAATCCAGATGGATCATTTCCAATCTTGCAGCTGATATTCCATGCCTGCCATATGGTGTAAACTGATCTGGAAACAAGATGTTATGTTAGTCCTCGGCACTCAATCGTCTTTTGGCTTATGTCTCTTGATAGGCACAGGGATGGAGTTTGGCTGTTGGCCTGGTTGATGATGATGATAATGTATTTTGTTCATGCAACCTTTGCAGACCAACCTCAGAAACTAGAGATCATCCAGTTCTTGAAGCAAACTTTTTCCCTCATTCCGGCGACTTCAATGCCGCTCATGCTCATGCGTCTCTTCTCCTAAAATCAACAACATAATGATCGTTTGATGAAGTAACCTGCCTCGACCTCTATGTTTCCTGTACATATATCTTGTAAGCGCTGTTCTCCACTAGTATTAGACCAAACTCTTCGCATCCAAAAAGACTCGAGAGATTCGAAGAATATGAAGTACAAAGTAGAGAAAAAACAACGTGTAGAAATCATACATAACCCAATCAGCAGATAAGTTTCACTGCAAATAATCAAAACAATTCTCTTTACTCGGAAAGAGAATGGACACAAAACCAGGAATCACCAGTGCGAAGGTTCCATGCATCTCTTCTCGGTAGCTGAGGGCGACTCACAGGTTGTGCAGAAATCAAAAACAAAGACGAAACAAATACTATGACAGTGGTTGTCGTGGTGCAATATTTTTGCTCCAGGAACCAGTACTCCTAATAAAGTTGACAGATGCTCTAAATTTCTCCTACCGTGCGATTATATACGTATATTCATCTCACCACTAAGGCCATTTTCTTGTATACGGCAACTTTCACTTCCCTGTCGAGTAGAAACTGGAGGTTTTCCCTCCTCTCAACAATCAAAAACCCAAAACTACAAGTACAACAGACACATCCAGGTAGTCGCAGCAGACGTAAGACCATTGACTTGTATATACACTAACTGGCTGATATTCACAAAATTTTTGAAGGCATTTGCCCATATGTCAATGACAGCCACCCCCGCTTAATCCAAAACCAAAAAAAATAACACATGCGCTACAACTACTATAGGGGTGAAATGAAATAAGCCCATCGTGACTATCATGGAGCCAAAATAAAGAGGGAAGAAACCATGATGAAAATGAGAGAACCTGTACACATCTAAACATACCTCTCCATTCTACTCCTCCCAAAGATCTATCCGTGGTAATGTACATGATTCAACAAAAGGGCACTGCTTCGGAACTTGAGTGGTCACAAAAAGCGAATTCCTGCCTCATTTTCGTTTAACTTTGTGATTTTGTTTGAATGAAACTGGCCGGGTTCATCTGTGGATAAAGGATTAGACAGTCAGCAAAACTAAGAGACATTCTGGATAGCAGAAAAACAAACACTACAAACTTATATACGGAGTGATTTGATGTTTAGTCATCAAATTTACAAGGGGCTAGTAAATAAAAATCCTTTGAATGAAAATGCATATGAATGTAAAATGAATTTTTCAGGGACAAAATCAAAACATAGAAAAACATTTAAATTTGGGTACCATTGTCATATGATGCAACCAAGCAAAACTTTCCAAAAAAAATGATACTCACCAGTACATGAACCTGCGAGGGCTTGCGGACCACATCCTGGCAGGACAAAGCATTACTTTGAACGTCCCCATTAAATTAGAAGAATCACCCAAGTCCCGAGTCAGTGGGTCTCATAATGGAATTGTTTTCCTCGGTCTTAATCTGCCGCTGAGACTGCTGCGGTTGTGGAAGCTGTATCTGAGGCAATTGCTCCAGCTGCTGCTGGGACTGCTTCAGCATCTTTGATTGCTCTTGCTGCCATTCACGCCCAACACTGTTACGAGGCAAGTTCTCTGGTAACTGCGCCGGGGATATACCTTTGACATCCGCTGGCAATGGCACCAAGTTAAGGGGGCTTCCAATAGCACCTGTCCGTGGAGAAGTGGACAGCACAGTAGCAGTACTTGCAGAAGATGCTGTAGGTATTTGATTTGAAGACTCAATGCAAGTTGTTAATGTCTCAGATTTTATGCACAACGGAGAAGAATTGTTTACAAGGTCCTGATCCTGTTGAGCCTCCTCACATTGAGTCTTTGGGACCTGGTTGGATCTCGGATGATGGCCTAGTTGGGTTGATCTTTTAGCTGCATTCTGACCTCGATTTACCAACTTAACCGGAGGCTGGTGTTTACCATGCAATTGCAGACTATGGGAAGGCATTACTGACGGTGGGGTGATCTGAGTAGAAGTTGGTACTCCAAGGGCTGAAGGGAGAGTTGCTACCTGACTCTGAATGCTATCCTCGGAATGGAAAGGCATTTGTTGTAATTGCTTCGCTGAAGAGGGTGCTGAGCTAGATGATTGCTTCTGTCGTGACGGGGACGTTCCAGAATGCTGGGGTGGTCCTAGGGTTTTAGATCCAGAATACAATCCATGTCCTTGTATCACATGCATCTGCTGCTCTCCTTTTTCTATCCCTTGGTTAAGACCATTAAGATGAGAAGGATCAAGTGGTGCATTCTGATGCAACATGTTGCTTCTCCCCATTCCCTTTAAACGCTTTGCTTGCTGTAGAGACTGCGACTGTTGGCGCTGCGGTGGCTGATGCCGCCCAGACTGCTGAAACTGATGATGTTGATGTGCCTCAGTAGGCTGTCTCTGCTGCTGTTTTCCTATTTGATTCACCGCTCCGCTCATGCCAATTTGAGAATTTGGTACAAAACTATGAGGGGACATTTGATGGTTATGCTGCTGCTGTGATGTAGGTGTTAATGGAGACGATGACGGCAAAGAGGGTGATGATACCAGCTGAGAAGAAGATGGCGACTGTATCTGGGAATTATTTCGCAAAGGTGACGACATGACAGCATGGGACTGAGTTTGACCATGTACCATCGAAGAGCTGGAAGCAGGAAAATGTGATTGCAGCTGCTGCTGTTGTTGGTGCTGCCGATGGAGCATCCGCTGCCGCTGCTGCTGTCTAGCAACGCGATATGCCTGCTCTGCTGAATTAGCATGCGTGGGCCCCCGAAAATGGGGATGATGGGGATTAATCAATGGATTTAGGTGCTGAGGCACTGAATGCTGCTGCTGGTGATGAACTGGGAAATTCTGAACAGGTATCGAGGCTGGGGAGCTCAACCCACCAAACGCAGAGACCCCTTGACTATTTGCCTGTGTCACTTGCATTGGCATCTCTGGAAGCATCATCTGGCGTCGACGCTCAACACTATGGTTAGGCTGCAGCACATGAACCATCAAATGCAACTCAAACAGCGCTCAATATGAGAGCGAGTCGTACAATGATGTCAGACTGACAGTGCACTAGAATATAGGCAGAATATTTTGATAACGTAGACTGCCCTCTCATAAACTAGGGACAACTCTATTTCTATCTCTAAGATAAAAATAATAGCCCCAAGAGCTTTTGTGACAAGCTCAAAACTCAGCCTCTGTAGAGTCGGCTTTTTAGCATGACCCTGGAGCTGGTTTGACCAGAGATAATGAGTTTGAGCCATGCTATTCCATGAATTGCTACCGCAAATGTGGGCAAATAATATCCGAGTCGAAGTTTCATCTTTGATAATTTTAAGAGGCAAAAAAACTTACCCGTGGCAAGTGCACGGTATCACCAGGTCTTAACTTCGAGTTCCCTTGACCAGGACTAGCACCGGGGTGCATATTAGAGGTGCTCGGCATACCTAACCTAGTTCCTGAATTCGGCATCGATGATGAAGCAATCCCTTGAAAGTCAGGCCTTTGCATTGGCATCCCTCTATTCATCCCAGGCATCCTTACCATGCCACCACCAGGCATTACACGCATATTTCCAGAAACAGACATATTTGACTGCTGAATGTTTCTATCTGCTAGCAAGTTGTTATACTGTTGCGCTCTATGTTGCTCATCATTAGGCAAAGATGTCCTAGGGGCACCGTACCTCCCATCCCTAATCGCAGTTACAAAAAGCCCACCACAAAAAATTGTGAAATAAAAAACCACAATAATACCTGAAAAGCAATGAACGAAAAGAAAGGGAACAGGTAGAGATGAGTTTCGCACAAATATCTAGCTGCATAAAGTTTTACCTGGTAGAGCCATTAGGATGAGCAGGAGACAAATTATTACCCATGCTCATGCCCATTCCAGGAGAGTTTTGAAGAGAAGCATTTCCAATAGAAGAAACGGTTGGTGGAATAACACCTTGACTAGGTGAAGCCAAACCAGCTGCTGCGGAACTAAGAGGAAATCCATCTGGGCTTGGTCCAGATACATCACATAGATCAAGAGGCCTTCATGAAGGGGGAAAAAATTGCAATAAGCATGTCAGAAAACGATATGAGAGCCACAAAAAAAAAAAAAAAAAAAATTGACAAAAGCATTACATATTCTGATATTCACTCAACAAAAAATCTAAAAATAAAAATAAAAATCATAACTTACGTTAGAACTCCTCCATTCAAATTGTTGGGAATGGCTTGTGAAAGAGCAGCAACATGCGATGCATGTACAGGTGCTACTTGTTTCAGATCCTGGTTATCATTCTTCACATTAAAAACAAAAACAAATAAACTCATGAGTGAGAAGCATATGAAACTTACAAACCTTCAGAGAAAAAATGTCACAAATGTTCTATTGAACCTTGAAGGTCAACCCGATTTCTACAAGTGGGCACAATCACACACACCAACTAAGATGATAAGATTCACATGTATCAAACTATGACCAAGATCAAGCATTAGTTGATTTTTCACCTTGATTTAGAAAAGTATGGTAAATTCAAATCAGCTACAAAAGTCAAAATAAATAAGCTGGAGAAAATCCAAATTTTGCAAGATATCAAAAAGACAAAGCAAGAGATATGACAGACGCAGGCAATGCATTTGCTGAATAAGAAGAGCAACTTCATATAAATCGTCTCTGAATCGCATTACTTCAGCACAGCTGTGCATTTTAAGGCATGATATTACCTTTATCTCAGGCCTGAATCAACACGCTAATCAAACAAGCACATTTCTTTTGGATGCCTACTAATCATGAGGACATGCAGCCTACTTGCAATAATAGAAACACGACTAGATAGTGCTCATGTTTTGCACTGTGATCTGAATCAATGGATGGGCAGTCCTATACTCCTATCTATTTGTTACCAAGAAGAGCAGGAGATTAGAAAACCCATCGATAGGGCCTGGGACATGTTCAAGCGGAAAAAGAAGATACCTGCTTCTTCCGGTTAGTCAGCCGTGATCCAATGAGTGTAATCTTTTCAAAATGGGACTTAATAGTATCTTCTTCCAGTGGTCCCTGCAGCTGCCTGAACAACTGTCTTGCACTACCCTGTAGAAATGATGCACAACTAGTAAGAGAAACATAGTTCCTTAGAAGATAACCAACATAATGACCACTCCAAAAAAAAGAAAAAAAAAAGAGGATTAGCAAGAAAGTAATTGCCTTCGGGATCCCTGGTAATGTAGATTGATATGGCTGTGAAGATCCTGAATCGTCAGCACTATCAGCCCCATCTCCAGAAGGCCCATCCATCAAAGTCTTGTGACGCTTTTTACACTCATCAGGTTTGCGAAAAGCACACTGGATAACATGATAAAATAAATGCACAAGCAGAATAGTTCCTTGTCAGCAAATGAAGCAAGGAGAGGAATAAATAGTGAAAAATACAAGGAAGCAATGAACAAGCGAAGAGCAAAAAATCAAAAAAACAGAAAGGCAACAAAACGACTACAGAGCATAAAAATTATGCGGACAAAAAGAGGGGGAAAAGCATACCTTGAATAGCAGAGTGCTATTGAAAGCATCACTAACAAGCTCCCAGTTTGGACCCATATCATGAACAAGCACAACAAGTGCCTGCAAAGGGCGCAAAAAATTATCAGAGCACAAATAAGAAAATGCAATCCCATGCATGTTAATTGTAACATACGTGAAACCTCACCTGGTCCTCATACAATGTCCATGCACCTCCAGAGCCAGGCTGACGAATAGTGACCTAGAGAACTCCACGGTTAGTTCTTATGCAATAACAGGACTAAACAAGTCCTAATTCCACTCGAGCCAATCTGTACTTCTTCTAATTATGGAACAAATTGTAACTAACAAGAAAGCAAGGTATGCAGTATAGTGTCAACGAATAGTACCTTCGGTAGTTTCACTTTTCTGACTTGATCTCGACTACCAGCAGGTTTAGATAACTTGTTTGGGTTGGACATATTACTCATTTGGGATGCCGCAGGAGAAGTAATTGATCCACTCACTGGAATCGTGTTTTCAAAAGAATTCTCATAGGATTGCTTCATGAACTTTTGCTTCTTAGCATTGTGCACATATAGACCTAAGACACAGTTACAAAATGGTTCAAAGAATATAGAAGTTTAAAGAAAGGGAAGGGGGAGGGGTGACAAGGAAAATGAGGTTAGTACCAGTGCTTCCATTCGATTCGTATTGATGACCAGGCAATCTCTTTTTCAATTGATCCCTCTACAATAGCAGAAGATGAAACGATATTAGCAGATAGAAATAAATAGATAAACAAAGAATACACACCAGCAAGCACTCCTGAAGCAAAATAGTATTTCAACAAAGGGTAAAAAAGGTGGATCCTTCAGGATTTGATTTAACTCTGACAGCTTGCTTCTATTCAACAAGATTATGCAGAAACATCATTTATGTATGTGTGCTTCCTTACAAGGAATACAAGATTATGCACATCGAAAAACAATGTTACCCACATTCATAATTACATGATCTTGATTCTTAAAAATACCATCGAGTCCACGAAAACAATACACTCCCATCAAATTGATAGTGTTAAGACCACAGATAAAGATTCACTCAGTACTACGGACCGAATTTAAGAAATTTTAAAATGGACTAAATTCAAATCTTTTTTCTTCGCCAGCCATGACCACATCTCTTTTAATAGAGCCCATTTTCACGAGATTCTTGTTCTGAAGGACTCCTATGATATATGATGGTGTAAAGAATTGTTTTCCTACTTTAGTAATGAAACATCTAAAATGTAGCTTTGATAAACATAAGCTCCAATATTCAACAGAACAACTTTGGAAAGGAGTAGCCACCTGTTCATTTTGCACAGATTCAACCGTCCATCTCTGGTCGTATGCAGAAGCCTGCACACAGGGACCCAGCTACGCTTAAACGAATATTAAAAGCAATATCACATCTCGAATCAACAAAATGAATATCCAATAAGCCTCTCATAATACCAAATAAAAAAGGAAACCATCTTCTTCTTTTTCCAGGTGTGGAAGCTGTCGGTGTGGAGACTTTAGGAATGGATGGTAGAGGGCAAAAAGATATTTGATGGATTTACCTGATGCTTAAATTTCTTCTTCTTTTTAGGTTTTGCAGGAATGTCTGTGGGATCAAATATCGATTGCTTGTCGAACTCCATTCCAGACTCACCCTCTGAAACTTTCTGTTGAAACATGCACCCACCATGCAGCATACCCTGGTCATCTTGGAAAGAACTGGTATCTCCACTGGAAGCATCATTCCTGGGAGGAGTTGGTGTCCCCCCAGCAGCACCCATGCTGAAAGGTCCCGCAGTTCTCTGTCTAGAAGCAGCAGTACGCATCCTTTTGGTGGGGATGGAGCCTACATTAACACTATTCATGGATCTTTTCCCCGGCGACCCGGACTGAGGAGCTCCAACCCTGTTCTCTACACAGTTTCCATAGGTAAAATCAACTCCGAATCCATACGGCCTTGCTGCGTGAGACTTCAGAGTTTTCCTCTTCTTCTGAACAATTTTCAATGACCTGCTCCCTTCAAATGCCCCCGGCAAATAAGACACGCTTTCTGCTTCATCCTCTTCGTAATCATGCTCTTGGGATCCGAAATCTAAGAATTTATTTGAAAATAAGTACAAACCATGATATATTCATAAGCAAGCAGGAAAATATGCTGATAAACTTACCTGCTGCAGTATCATACATGGATACCTCAGCCTCATCTTGCTGATTAATGCCCTTCTTCTGGAAAAGCATATGTTCAAAAAGATGAATAGAACATTATCAGTACAGTCCTAGAAGATATAGCCATTAATCAAGCAAATAAAGCAGGGATAATACCAGTATGTCAGAGAGCTCCATGTTACAATTCTAGATTCCTAACTTCACTATGATGTTTTTTTCCCCCTGTAATTACTAACATGATATTTGTGGCACATCTAGTTGTCAAGAGAAAGAACCATATGAAAATAAGAAAAATTTTAAGACATGGAAAGAAGGCCAATGATTGCAGATTGCACATATTCTCATGAAAATCGAAATGAACAAGTGTGACATAGGCAAGCAGTGTGAAGAATACAGTACCTCTGAGCATAGAAGAGATGATTCAATAGACTTCCTGTAGGTCTCCATTGCACCAGGTGGGACAAGGTAGAAGAGATTTTGCTGTCCATATTAAGAAAAAAACAAATTAATAACTATCAAAATGATCAGAATAAATTGAATAATCTAACAAATGCAAGTGTTCCATTAAAAAAAAACAATTATATACAAATTTACATGCATCAGAAGCAGCAACACAGAAGCATATGCCAACAATGTTGAAGCTGAAAACAGATCAAGCCATGGAGACAAGGGGGGTTCGAACAGGGATAACGGATAATGAAACCCAGGAGTGAAGAGTTTTGGATAAGACTAAGGAAACAAGAAAATATGCATCCCCCATAGACGTACCAAGTATAAACATCCTTAGATGAGCCATTTAGAATATATTAGACGCAGAACCCTTTGAACGAAAATTTAAAAAATAAAAAATAAAAATGCATCCATTAGAAAGAGTGGTTTCTTGAGTGATCATATTATTTCAAGCAGAACAAAAATTATGCGTCTCATCGGGACAGCCTTTTAGCCAAAAATAGGGATCACGGTGGGCCAGGGGAGAGAATTGTCCAACATCAGAGCTTAGATATGTGGGAGTTGTTGCAGTATCTAAAGGTAAAAAGAATATGATGCATACTTCGGTGTAATGATCCTGCCATGCCATGTCCGGCATGCTAACATTGGCTTCTACGTCAGTAGTTTCAGAAGCTCCGGCCCTGACATTCGCCGTAATAGAGCTATTGTACTGCAAAAATCTCACAGCATATCGCTGAACAAGAGGTACCGTCTTCTTTACAGGATTTTTTACTCCCTGATCAGTGTCCGGCTCCTGCTACCACCAAAGGCAAGAGCAGAAAAAGAAAATAAAGTGACCATCTCTAGAATCATAACCAATTAAATAGACTGTGCAAACTTAAAAAGCAGCAAGCGCGAAAGTTCATAGAAAAAACAGACAAGAGGAAATTCAATTCACACATTGAGAAAGCGAAAAACTAAACAACTTCTCCATACACTCCAGATCTCAAGAGAGAGAGCATGTTCTAGATTTCTTACATTTGATACTTGAATAACTAAACTCATCATGCATCTCAGCCAATAACAGTGATATGGATAACCTAGCCTGTCAAAAATTAATTTCAACAATGCTTCTTGATGAAGCGATCATTGAACTTTGGCCACTAAAAGTATGCTTTCATGCCAGAAGCAGAAGAGTGCCACACTAATGTCAAAAAGAACATAGAATATTGTTACACTATTACTGATGCTACATCTAAAGCCATAAACAATCAAAGAATGAGAAGATACTGAAGATCCACTAGTAGCTAAAAACATCCAATACCACATACCTTATCAATAGCTTCCATTCTTTCCTTCACAATTCCAACTTCGTCTATGTTTCCATATGCAAGAGCATCAGGTTTGCAACGTTCTAGTCCAGAACTTATCCCATCATCCTTAAGTAGTAATTCTGCTGAGAGCCAGAATTCCACGACGGCATTTGCCACTATCCGCGCTGTGGTTCTCAGCCTTCCCAATTTTGCTTTTTCCATTGACCTTAAGCGAGCAGCAAGAGCTACTCGATGACAGATTTGTGCTGAGGCAGTTATCTTCCATAACCTTTCCTACAAAAGTTATTGAGCATTTGTAAATTACATTGAAAAACTTATGCCTTGGGAGAGGAGACCATATCCGACTAGACAGAGCAAAAGTACATAAGCAAGCCATTCCATATAAGAAATAAACAGCCAAGATCAAATATAGCAAAAACCTGAGCAAAATCATTTGCCAGCCAAGCCATTTCCTCAACAACAAAATCCCAATGAGACTTCTTACGATATTCTGTGCGTGGAGAACGAAGCGATAACTCCGACATTTTCTTGCCCTTTACCTGACGAAACATGAAAGTAGAGTTAAAAGACCAAAAAGGCAACATAACTACTTCAAAATTTACAGATTACATCAATTTGAATCCAAATGAAAGCACCTCAACAGTTCGCGCCTCTGCCAAAATCTTATCCTCTTGAGCCTTGTCGGCCACTTGCAGCTGCTTTTCACCACAATTTGGAAGCTCAAGGGCAAGACTTGGGCCAGACAAAGTAGTATTAGTAGGTTCAATTTTACAGCTATCACTGATAGCCTGCAATTTCTGGGGGGAGCTACTGCATAGAATTTGATTGGGGCGCTCGTCTGAATCTTCTTTTATACTTGCACTTGGTTCGGCATGGGGCAAAGGTTCCATTTCTTCTGCATTGGAAGAGCAGTTGGCATCGTTCTGCACATTGGATTTACTTCTGTGCATTTCTTTCTCATCTTCATCCAGGAAACCATTGCTTTGGGGTTTCTGAGCAACAGAGTCGTAATTATCGTTGGTGCATAGACCACTCTCCACAGCAACATTCACCTCCTCTTCTCCATTGATTTTGTCATCCTTAACATTTTGTGTTTCGTCTGTAGCAACTTTCTCTCCTTTCGACTCACCATTACTATCTACAAGCTTTAGATGACGGTCTATTATGCCATTTGCATCTACGCTAAGGCTAGTCTGGGTACACAAGAACTCAGAATCTAAGCCTTTTGATGCAAACCCAACACTGCTCATGATACCATCTAGCAAGACACCTTCATCTTTCCTTTTCACAGACTCGTCCTGCTGCTGATGAATATCATGATTCTCGACTATTTCAACAGTAGCAGGAGGGCATATACCTGCTGAAACTGCCAGGTCAGTGGCTCCGGAAGGATCAGATTTCTCAGGTCCGGTACCAATAAGAGATCCATGTGTCATTATACTCCCAGTATGCTGACCCACAATACCTATGTCAGCTGAAGGATCGGGACTATCTTCAAGCATTGTAACATTCGCTGAGCTAGTACAATCTTTAGCATTGGTTCCTAGGACTTCTAAATTCAGCCGATCTTCAGAACTAACAGCCTTGCCATTCGTGCTATGGCGGCCAGCCAACAAAGAAGTATGCCTGCCTCGAGATGCAATATCAGTTGAGCTGGATCGAGAAACATCACGACTTGTCCGAGATCGATTTCTTCTCCTATATGCTTGACCTCTCTTGGGGTGAAAAATTGGTGAGTCGCCCAATTCTTTGACATTTCGAGC